>JABUQX010109762.1:5000-43455 GCA_015478945.1 Trachelipus rathkii
TGTGGTGTTCAATTAATGTTTCCGCTTATCATCTGTTTTAGCTTATGTGATTAGTCTAAGTTTAACATTTTTTTACTATGAATTTATATTTAACCAAGAATATTTAGAAAATCCATGTTGCTCATAAGTATAATAGTCATTAGTATTTACTTTTTATAATATTGAAATATATAATATAAGATAATATAAGATATTTTCAATTTCTCTAAAAATAAAGAAAAATTTCTTATTTCCTACCTTAATATTTCTCGCTGAGTGAGCCCTAGTGATCAATTGATGATATGACAATGTAGTCTTATGCTCACAAGTATCTATAACAATCTCTCTCTCGTTTAAAGTTCTCGATGTCTAAGACTAGAGTCTGAAAGTCTAGTGGAATAATTCTCAACTATTTATGTTATATAAGAGAATAATCTAAAGTTATTATATGCCAAAGTCAATAAATTTTATAATAAGTGTATTTTCGCTCCTATTTCATACTACATTAAATCGTGTTCATTTATACTAGGTTCGGTATATTATAATATTCAATATTTTTATTATTTATTTAGCATCTTCAGAGTGAAGAAGGTAAAGAAAGCCTTCCACTTGTCATTGTTTTATACAATATAAATTATCTATGATATTTATATAATATGAGCTGTTGTACTTTTGATTTTTACTTATAATAAATGTAAATTATTTAAATTCTGATAATGAAACTAATATGTATAAATAATATATATAATAGATTAAAAATCAAATTATAGTATAGTAAGCCACAAACAGCATAGTTCATATGCAGGGCTTAACAATACCTACTGTAAATTTGTAACGTAAACAATATTTGATAAAATATATGAGCGATACCAGGGACACACGGAGTTTCGAAAGCTTACCTTCTTTTTATTATGATTACCTATTAGAAAATGTTTATATAAATTACGTTATCAATATTATTGATAGTTAATTTTTATGTGTTTGCTTATATATATTTAGCCCTTCTTGTGTTATATTTTTAATCTACAAAACAATCATCTATATATAGTCAGATAATAAATATGATTAGAAATAATATCTTTTAAAGAATAAAAGAAAATAATAAAAATAATAACATCGTCAATCGAACACCTGGTCGATTGATCAACACGATTTTTGAAATAAAACACGTTATTAATTTTATTTACCCAAACGCACAGGTATATTATTAATATGATTTATTATTAGTATTATATATATATATCATATTAATATTATATATTATATATAATTATATATATTAATATATATATATATATATTATAATAATATTATGTATTATTAATATTAAAGTAATATTATATATTATATATATATATAATAATAATATATACTATTAATTAATTAATAATTAATAATATATAATATTATATTATAATATATATATAATTAATTAAGTATATTTATATATATATTATATTATATTATATATTAAATATATATAATATATATATATATATTGTACATAGAATTTTTTAATAATTATATAGTATAATTATATATTAAAATTATATATTATAGTATATATATAATCTCTAGCTACTTATCATCTTACATCCGCTTACCCAGAATAGTACTATTTAATATGACTCTAGTCAGCACGGCCAAACCTCTTTATTCCACTCCCTTCTATTATCCCATAGAGACCCGTTCTATCGATTCAAGGCTAGAATTATAATATATGGCATATGAGGATTTGTCTTCTCAGCTCGAGACAATCTATACTACGTAGTATGAAGTTCCATTTCTCATTTCTATCTCGTTAGGTCTTCCCCATTGGTATCTGTACTTCCTTACTACTTGTCATCTCAGGTTCACATACTCCTCCTCCTGAGCCACCTCTATATATGCCACGCTCCGTTCACTTTGTACAAAGTCTATATACCCACCACCTTTGAGTCTTGCTACTCTATACTATTTGTTATATTAATAGGTACATTCACCTATACTTCTCTAAATTTTTCGTTTCTAAACTCTGTCCTATCCAGTCTATCTGCACTGGAGCCATCGCCTTACTCAATATCATATCTTTCAGGCAGTCACTAACATCTGCTCTTCTCTATACTTGTTGTTCATATACTCTCAAATGTTATCTCTCTTCAAGGTCACCCCATACTCATGAAGAATACTAGGTGTTTAATAAATATACTCTCTACGAAATTATATCTTCTTCACGCTCCCTCCTATTACTCATCATATATCTCACTGGATGTAGGATACCAAGCTCTACTGTTCTCCCTACTTTATAACAATTACTTAGTACTCGCATGTATCTCTCACATAGCACTTATCTCTTTCTCTATACCGAAAACATTCCTACACAGTATTAGTATTTCTCTTACGTTTTATAATCAACCACACCTAATTCCATCTTCCTACCATCAATACTCTTTCTTTCACCTACCTCTTCTTACTAATAACTATTTCATATTTCATGGGATTTTGTCTACGTTTCATGCACAGTGACCGCTTACTATCTTACTAAGTTTTACTTTCAAAAGCCTAATCACAATCACCTCCTACTCTCATGATTATTTCGATGATGTCCCATATTGTTGTAACTTCCTAAAGCATTCATCTAGTGTCTCTCGCAAGTGATTAACCCTTGGTCTCTCCATCAAGTCGCTTCTCACACATCGTTCTGCGCTACTCACTATTGCTTCTTAAGCAACTTAACAACAAATTCCAAAGAATATAGATATCACTCAAACGAATATAATCCGATATTAGGATGAAATACAGATATACTATCGGTAAAACTTAAACGTCCCTATGGACTCACAATCACTACTACAGAACTATTTGATGCGATTTTACATTGAGTCCCGTTACTTAAAGATATTTGTTTAGATATTCATATATATATATTTGATTATACACAAAGACGCTATACTCTAACTAGCTATAATTACACATACTCGATACATACTCGCCTCATACTACACTAGAAGAACAGACTTTTCTTGTGGCCTTATGATGCGTTATAGTGGAACACGAACTCATTTCTATAATCTCTATGAAAATGCAGATATATTGCTCTTATTTAGTTATATGTGTATGTGATCTTTTACCTTGGAATACACAATTCTACACTAGAGTGCACGGATAACATTATAAAGTAATCACATAGTCATGTGCTTACTATTACGCATCATTATAATAATATAATAATAGAATAATAAAATAATAATAATTGTACTAACTCAATGTATTACTGCATCCTATTCCTTAAATCCTTCATCATTAGAAAAATGCTATATCAATTCATTACATTTAGCCCTTAAAATTAATCATTTTATGAATAATATAATAATAATAAAATATATATACTTTTAGATGGGTTAACTCTAAATAGACACTAATTAACCTCTGTTAAAATTAATATAAATTTAATAAATTACTAACTCAACGATTAAACCTATGTAAATATTGGTATAATGAATCGGTAATAATAATTAATAATTCAATAATAACTAATACCTCTAATTAATAAGTGAAGGAAATAATCACTTCACAATATTCTTCATTCAAGTGACACGATCTGTTGATAATAAGCATTTCAACACTAACTGCGTTCCTTCACAACATACTATCCTCCCCTAACTAACTCTATTCTTAAATTAATAATAATAAAATAAAATAAATGAGGAACAAAACCTTATCATTATCATCAATCAGATGGCACTCTAATAATAATTCCAATTGAATACATTTTTCACGATAAGGCCATATATCAATTCCAACCTCTCTTCCTATAAACTCTAAACACCTGACTACTCTCACCCATTAAACAAAACTGATCTAACTAATATTACTTCTAATAATCATAGTGCTACATCAATACATACATATATCACAATACATCAGATAATAATCTCTCCCAAATAAGTATATTAGCAAATAAATAACTACACTGTACACTATTATTAGCTTATTTATATCTTTCGGTACTTTGTTATAATAAAAACTTAACTCCACTGCTCTCAATATAATTTTAATGCTTCTCGTTCTTTAGTGTGTCTCTCTCGTGCAAAATCTCCACCTGATAAGTCATTATATAACTCATAAATGCGAAAGATTCTTCCTTCTCCGCCTCAAAATAACGTTCCATCGAGGACCGTCAAGACACTTACGTGAACCGGTAACACAAATTATTTTGCCGCACATTACAACACATACACTATGATCATCATAATATTCTTAATCTAAATTTAACGTTTTACGACACAAAACTACAAAATGAAAATTGAAAGAAAAGAGAATTGTTGAATAAATAAATAATGAATAAAATGAAAAGCAAAATTTTATTTTTGAAAAATAAATGAGAAAATAAAAATTGAGTTTTCAAAATAATATTTTTCCCATTTTAAATGAATTAAAATTTTTATCGGATTACATGCATCAATAGTACACCTTTTATCTCTCTCTCTCTCTCTCTCTCTCTCTCTCTCTCTCTCTCTCTCTCTCTCTCTCTCTCTCTCCTCTCTCTCTTTTCTCTCTTCTCTAATCTTCTCATCGTTCTGTATATCCTTGTGCCTACGTCTGTTTAACCAATACTCATGAAGCTTCTCCTTGACTCGCAGCCGTGTTTGCTCTTTCTAGCTCCCTCCTTCTCATTTGTTATATCTCGCTCATTATCTCTGGTATCTCTCTCTATATTTCCATACCACTTTCTCTATACTTCTCTTCATCTTCTACTCCACTTCGTGCCGCTCCCTTATTGAGTTCTCTCTCTCTTCGTGCGGTTCTGCCTCCTATCTCATCTTCTCTCTCTCTGCCATAGCGGTGCTTCTTACTTTCTCGTTCTTGTAACTCTCTATCTCTATTACGTATATTAATCCCACGTCTCTAATTGTCATCCACTATCTCTGACCTGATTCATTTAATATCTAATCATCTTTACATTCGATTATCTTCTACTATCATCTCTTCAACTTTTATTGTAACTCAATGCCTCCTTTCTTTCTTGCTATCTTTCGGAACTGCTACCCTCCTACTTCTCTTAACTCACTGTTCCTCTCTCTCTTCCTTCTCTCTCCTCCTGGACTCATAGTTCTCTCTCCATGCTTTCTCTCTCTCACTTTCTCTGCATACTCCGCCACTCATCATACTCTTCGATTCTAGTCGTCTCTTCGTCTCTCTCTCTCCTCTGCCTAATACTCTCTTACACTCTTCATATCTCTCTTATCTGTGCATGAACTCTTACTCCATTTCTCTTTGACCTCGATAACTTCTATGGTCAGAATCTCTGTAACTGTTGGTTATATGAGTACCTCTGTAAGCTTCATCGTACAAAACATGATCAGTGTCGCAATCTCTCTCGATATATATGGCAATGCCGGTATGGAGAGAGGAATACTATTACTCTTTTTTAATTTTTACTATATTAGATTTCCATTTATTCTTATATATTTATGTCAAGTCTATATTATCTCATTAATTTATTTCTAATGAGTGTATCTATTATCTTCCTCTATTCGATTCCTATTGATATATTATTTCCATCTATCTATTCAATTAACTTATGGTGCATCTCCATATATATTTCATCTCTTTCTAACTTTATCCATTTTATTCTTTCTCAGCTCGCTCACACTCTTTCTGCAATATTACTAAATGTACTTACTATAATAAGAAACTTACAAAAGTATGTTTCAATTATTTCATCTTCTATTTACTCATACACCTTCCTACCCTTCATTTATCTCACTTATATCATCCATTCTTTTTCCATAAACTCTTTTTTCCTCCATTGTGTAGCCTCTTACTTCTCATGCTGGTGCATACTCACCTGAAACAAGTGATATAAATTGTTTCCTATATCATCTTGAAAGTGCAATGACATAAGCCCTCTCATGTTAATACACTCCAACCATGCAAAAATGGTGACATCTTTGGTCCCACTATCATACCAATTCTCCCAGTCTCTCCTTCACCTTCCTTATCACCACACCTTTATATATAATACATATCAAACACAATATACTCCCCTCATAAATCTCATGCCTACTCTCCTTCCCTCATCACTCATTTATTCTGCCTAAGTTACCTATAATTAAGGTTACTATCTCCTCTCCTCCTATTACTATCCTCAAGATTATATTCATTCTACTTTTCACACTTGTATTAATGTTAAGCCATACATATACTTTTTAGTGCTAGAAACATTCAAAATTGTTCGTAAGAATGTCCCTTATATCGTTTTACTAATCTCTGTATTATATATATATATATTAATATATAAAGTGGTCTTAGATATCCAAAAGGTCTAAATGTGTATTACCGAGGTGGTCCAATCAGAGTAAATTGCAAGACATAGGTTTCTGATCATATAGTAGCGCGGCTGCTAGCCTGTCCTGTCATCCTTAAGCACAATGCTCTCCAGTTGGCTGTATATTCCAGGTATAGAGTCGTACATCTCTCAACCGAAGAACTTATAAAGAGTTGGAGTTGTGCTTTCAGATAATACTTACCTTCTAAATGAGTTGAATTTGCCCTTTAATATAAATAGCTTTCAAACTATATTTACTAATTAAAACTGTTTTAATTTAAATATACATATTTTGTAAAATCTATTTCACAATATATATCAAAATTATAATTAATATTTAAATTAATATATATATTATTAAATAATACGTACCATAATTATAAATGAAATTATAATGTCCCAATAATAATTGACGGTGCTAACTCTATCATTTTCGCTCTTCTATATCTCTTTCTATGCAGCATAGATATTTCAGATTTCATACTGAATTTTTAAATATTTTACAGTCATAAATATATAAAAATTGTTTATCAGTATGGATCTCGTTTATTATCTTTTATTATTCTTTCTTGACGATCCTAATTATGCATACTCACTTTTACTAGTTGTGCATGTGATAGGATCACTCTTCGTTAATTACTCCACAATATTGTGGTGCATGGTTTTCCTTCAATAAATATATACCATCGAACCATCATCATAAACGAGTGTTATTCTTTCTCTTTGCCAACTCTATTTTCAATTTATTTTGGGTGTGGAAGAGGAGTCATGATATTTCAATATCTCTGCTCAGTAATATTTATGAATATCTAATTTGTATATGATATACGCGTATATGATACTGTATGTTGTTACCATACGCTGAATTAATTCTGTAACCAGATAGGCATCAATCATGTTTGTGTTGCTCTCGACGTATCCTTTTATATCATAAAATTACTATTTGTTAACTTCGCCATATAATATGAGTCTAAAATACAAGTGTAACAAGGGTACACTCGTAATATATAAACCCACAGCGCTCATGTTATTTAGTATTGCGGATTTCGCTAGTGATCAAAAAGCAAGTACTTTTAGTAGTCACAGTAAATTATATGTATTCAGAGGAACTATAAATATTTAAACATTTTGATAGGTAATTAATACACTTTTTTAATATGGGACCTCAAATAGGATATGGATATTATAATAGTAATACTTCAACTAAACAAGTAGGTGTTAGAGCTAGAAAATAGACTTCATTTCAGAAATACTATAGTAATTACTTATGTAGATCGTCAAGAAAAAAATGAAAAAAGTAAATAATAATGGAACATTGACTAAGAACCGGTAGTTAAATCTTTTGCTGTATGATTATTTATGGAATGGACTCTATATAGGAAAGGAAAATCTTAACAAGCCGTACATTAGCAAAATAGATATACTCAAGATCGCTGAAGGGAGCATAGAGTGGCTGTTGCGATTAATGAAATTGGCTTGGGCTATTTTCTAATTTGAGTGGTGTAGCATAGCAATGTCAAATAACTTAAAATTGAGTTTTGTTGGAAATGTTTTAATAGATAGTTTATTATATTTATTCAAAGTTTTCACAATAAAATAGAGTTTTGATAGACCATAAAGGGCAATCAAACTTGTATTTATATATTAATACTATAGGTAACATGTATTTTTTTATAATTAAATTTAAGCTATTATTAGTTATATCGATTTATCTATTATATATATTTATATTAAGCTTATATAAATAGTTGGATAAATTGAGTCAAGGTCATAATTCCTAAGAGAGTGCACTAGAAATAATAAAGTATATCATATAATCGCCTTTAGTATAAGTAAAAATTTGCTAAGTTTCTAAAATAAAGTTTATAAAAGTATATATATATAATGATATAATATTGTATATTTTTTTATTTTTTACATAAGCTACTGTATTCCTAATAATGAGTCACTCAATAAACTTATCGTCTCGAAAAGGTAACAGCTAATTCCACTTGAGAAATTAAATGTATCTACTCGCTGAAATCAGGAAGGTACCCCTGTAAACCCATTATCAAACCCCTACAACTCATAAACATAGAACGTACAGCATCTAATGTGTTATAAACTCTATGTAATAACTCACGCGCAGAGAATTCGTCTGCAGTTAATTGGGCCGTATCATCTCCGTCATATATGATAAATTGTAGAATAAATCACTATATGTTATAACCATGTAACCTAGACTCATAGTTGATGAGACTGGAGTGAGGGTCTCGGTAATTATTATAATATATATCAGGTGATTTTGTTGGTATATCATATAGGTATTTAGTCGTGAAGCTGAGGGATTAATATTCATAAGTAACGTAGGTATGCTACACTTCCGTAAAATAGGATGGCAATGAGAGTTTAGTGGGCGTTAGACTCTCTTGTACGCAACGAGTCATTGTGGCGTGACTCACGAATTAAAGCAAGACTGATCTAGGCCATCAGCTTCTCGAAGGACACGTGGACGAGAACAGCAGGGCAATGTGAGTTCAACGAAGCCCCCTAAATGGTTTGAACGACGGTATGCTATTTACGGTGTTTTGGGGGCTCGAGCCGTGGTGGGACTCGAAGGGGGGACGTTTGCTACCCCGGATTGTAGCGCATGACAACGATTGCACGGTGGTCAAGACGCGCATTGGTCGGAGGAATCTACAGCACAACAGACACTCCAAAGAATCAGATAGCGACCGGCGCAAGGTGGACCAGGTGTCCGGAAGGAGACCATCCCCGGAGGGGGATTAGTCCCCCCGTAGTCACCTAGAGAGGCCGACGAAGACTCCCGGAGTCACGACACTCGCAAGCATGCGAAATATACCCGACTGAATCTTCAGATGGTCTTGTCGCGTTATGGTCATATTTACGCACCGAATAACAACAACACGAGAGATACGATTCATGCAGAATAACAGAGTGGCTGGGAAGAGTTTCACTCGACATTTGCTTTGCGTCAACAATACGCTGTAGTTCCAGTATACCTCATGGTAAAGTCGGCCCTTAAGAACCCTAATATGGCACATATAATTTGTACTGGTTACCCCGAAGGCCACTAGTCACCATATGATTCACTACTGCATGCACCAAGCACATCTGCTATAGGTCACGATACTTATGAGCATTTATTATCCCAGAAACACATCCATATTATGGAACTCGTCTATAATTATATTTGAGTACTAGAGGTGCTCCTTATATCGAGACGAGTCATGATAGAGTACGACGTATCTAGTATCGACCTCTCGGGAAAGGCTGTTTAGAGTATATATACCGACGACCACGTGATGATGATTATCGCGCAATATAGCAAGTATAAAATATAGTATAATAAAATGCCTGGGTTGCTGCGCGTTTGGAGGTGGGTTAGGTGTAATATTCGAGATTTGGTCGTAAGTAACGCAAGCATTCTTATTTATATATATATATAGGAGGACTTCATCGGAGTTGCACATCTTTGATGGACGCACTCTTACAGCTCGATAATTGGAATATCACAGACATACCTCAAACCCATTAATTGTATTACGTGTATCATATATTACCCCACCTACTAATTATAGTATGTGATAACTCTTAATTACATTACTAATACATATGCAATGGATCACATATGCATATAACCACATAAATGAGCCTAATGTGTACCTAGCATATAGATCCGATCCTCATAACCAAATAGAACAGTTTGGTAATTATCTGAAATCACATATACGGATCCTGATAGCTTGCATAACCCTATCCACGTGACCTTTTCTAGAGACTGCGACAGCACTGCAGACTATATAGAATTCTAAATCACTGTCCAGAGCATATTCTTTGATACCACTCATACGAGACCATATGACAGGACTCACAGATTGATAGGTCTATGTATAATCACCGCTGCCTAAGATGATGTGATGATCATAGCATGGTATTTAGACAGATTACCCATACACCCCCTGCGTACCTAGTTAGCCGTTATCGTACCAACATTGTAACTCACAACTCATACTACTCGATTAATCTAATATTAGCTAGATCCTTGCTGCGCATTTAGTCACTCTCAACTACTCTAATCAATATATACTCTAATAGTTCTGGGTGTAATTTAACCATAGTATTGTCATTGTCCTCAATAAAGTGTCTTATACGTATTATTTTCGCACATATAATAGATACCCTTGTTTGTGATGTTAATTTTAGACGAGGTAGATATAAACTAATTAATTTATAATATATAATATATATATAATTATATAATTATATATTATATATATATATATATATGATATAATATATATAGTATATAAATATATATTATATTAGTATATATTTATTAGTATATATAATATATATTATATATATAATATATATATTAATTATATATATATTATATATCGGATATATGTGGTTATGTAGTGCTGGATATATGCTCACTCGCAGATAGATATCGATTATCTGTAATAGATATAGATATTTGATAATGATATCTCTCGCGATAATCGTATATTATATTAAGTTACGTAATGTAATATTCACTCTCACGTAAAATCGCTCACGTGAGGTACGATTCATGAAAACTTATTAATTTTTAAAGGTATGTATAGTATGTATGTATGTATATTACTATTAATGTATTAGTATATATATATTATTAAATATATTATAATATTATATATACTTATAATATAAATATAAATTATATATTAACTAGTAATATATTATATATATATAATTATATATATAATACTATAATAGTATATAATATTATATGATTATAATTATATTTAATATAATAGTAATCTTTCCTTCATACAGTACGTATTTCGCATGGTGAGCACAATAAACTTATATTTAATTATTTTATTCTACGGTAATGACTAATATATATCGGAACCGAGTTTATTTTTAATTCAGAAACTTAATTAATATGGAAAATTTTATAATTTTAGATTTTATTTAATAATAAAATGTTATAATACAGATTCTATTTTAAAATTATTAATTATACCTTAAATATAACATTGAAATATTATAAATAAATATTATTTTGACATAATATATATTTTGTTTGTAATTTTTTTGATACCTATAGAGTAGGGTACTTTCTCAGATCCCATACTCCACTTATAATATATCAGTCCCGGCGCTAATCTCCTGCTAATAGTGCAGGATTGCCACCTTATACTCACCTCTCGGTATTCGAAGGTCCCGTGGTTGATTTTTATTTATTATATAAATTAAAATATCTCCCAAAAATTTTACTAATAATAATTAATTAAACGAGAATAAAAGTCAAAAGAAATTAGAAATAATTCTATAAATCATATTATATGATTTATATAAAATAATAGTATGCAAAAAAAAAAGATAATTGTAATTAATTATCATGAATATAATTATTATATAATTATATCTTAATAAAAAAAATTATAATAATGGAATTCTATAATAAATTAATAATAATGAATAAAAAATAATATATATAATAGATAATATAATAAATAAGTATAGGATAATATGATATAATAAATAAATTAATAATATTTAAAGATAATAAAATATATAGAAAGCTGTACTGATAATAAAAAGTGATAAGAAAAAAACCATTATTAAAAAACAAAAACAAAAAAACAGAATAAAAACTCTATTTTACAAAGGCTTTACATACTTTTAAGTTTATATTCATAACTCGTTCGAAAAGTATTGATTATATACATATAGACATAAAAATGAAATGTTTATAGTACTATTCGATATATACATAATAGTAGTATATATATTATATTATATTAATTATATATATATTATTATTATATATAATTAATATATATTATATTAATATATATAGTATAGTAGTATATTTTATATAGTTAAGTATATGAGGTATATATGTGTATGTTTAATATATATATATATTATATATTATATTATCATTATATCATATATATTAATATATAGTTATATATATTATATATATATAATATATATATATATATATTATATATATATATATATTATATATAATAAATAATATATTAATAATATTATTAGAATATATATATTATATATATATACTATATAGTATAGTATATATATTATAGTATATATATTATAATGTATATTAACTATTAGAATATATAAATATTATTTATAGATATATTATAATAATATATTAATATATATTTACTATATATATATATATTATATATATTATTAATATAATTATTAAATATTATATATAATATATATATATATTATATATATATATTAAATATATGATTAATATTAAATATTAATTATAATTAATATAATATTTATATATAATATATATATTATAATAGTATATATAAATATATATCATATATATATAGATATATTTTATCTTAAATGAGATTTTCTTTTTACATATTTAAAAATTGTATAGATTAATTTTCAAATTTATATTATATAATAATATTATTTTCAATAAATATTTATTGGTATATAATAAAAACGTGTAAAAATAATATACCATAGCTTAGGTGCACGCAGGGTACCGGCGTGCATTATTTTTTATAATATTATATATATACATGGCAGACCGCTCGCAAACGTCAGATAGTTAGCTTCACAATATAGTGACTCACTCCGGCGTCGTTAGTAGCACTAAATCTTTCTAAAGTGTGTCCTGAACTTTTTCAGTAAACCTTGTGTACGTTTCGAGATATATAGTTTTGGCAAGAAACACTATAAAACTGTCAAATTACCACAAGTAAAGTGTCCAACTTTTCATCCCCTCTCTCGTCTTCTACTTTTAAAATGTCGGATCAATGAGAAGATCTCCAAGTTAATCGCGACAATTTGGCCTCGAGAGGAGAAGTTCTACTCTAATATTGATCCAGAGGAAATACGATGAGTTTCGATAGACTAAGATATCTTTCTTATGTCCATGTACAGGACGTCAATGTTAGTAAGAGTGCCAGTGTCGAACATTTTTTTACTTTCTACAAAAACTTACAATACTATATGAGAACAAAATAAATAACTGTAAAAAGTTATTTTCTCTCTCACCTATAATGCACAATATAATTCGGAACTGATAGGGAAGTGATAGAGACTGTATGAAAAAAATGGAAGAAGATTACTTTGAAGTTACTTAAAGTTATTTTTTTTAAAGGAGGGGAAAAAATTACTATGAAGTATATATTCAAGATTTTTAATTCGCTCAAAATATTTTACTAACTCTCTCTGCTCTCAAATTATTATAATTTTGTTATGATGGAGTACTCCAAAAAACCTCACAGTTATAGGAGGATAGCGTGAATGAAACTCTCGTCCGTTTTGAATTAATGACATTATCATGGTAAACCAACACAATTGATGGCTACGCTCGCTTTACTCTTAATATTAAATTATGGGGAAAAATAGAGAAAATTGACTAACTTTTACTCTTCATAGTCAAATTAAGACGCTGATGGAATAATACTTAGTGACTATAAAAAATAAAGATATATTATTAATATATATATTAATCTCTTATATGTCACTAATTTTCGTATTTGAATTAGTGTATTAATTTTTGTAATCTCTTAGTACTCTATATATGTTATACAGAATATATATACTTAGTAGAAAAAAATATTCTATACGAAACAATGTATTAGAATTATAATAGCGGCATATTAATATATATAATAATATATATATATATATATAATATATAATTATATAATATATATATTATAATTATATATTATATATATAATATATATGATAATTATATTATATATAATTTTATAAATAACAATTAATTATAAAAATCACTTTAAAATAAAATTTAATGAAATTAGAAAATTAACTAAGTTTAAGTTGTAACGTTTCGGGACCTTAAAACAGCTTCTTACTTCTTTTTATGGTGTATTTTTAATTTTTATCCAGGTCAGTATTACAACTAAATTTTTATAATCAAAGTTTTTCCTTCTTTAAAACTTAAAATCTTTATGCTACCTATAAATTTATAGGGTGATTTAGCGTTCAGTTCTAATTTTCTATCTTATTCATTATTATATTCATTATTATCACAGTAGTCAAACTCATCCTAATCCTTTATTATAATGTAATATTATTTATTATATAGGTATTAGACATGCATAATTTCGCATAAGGAATCTCCTCTATAAAGTATTTTTGTATTGATATTAATAAAAATGATTCTATCATATGAATTATATGAGTTTTTTATCTTTAGACCTCACGGTGTAATAAATAAAAAATATGCCTACCGCATTTATTTCTAATTCTTAATATAATAATTGTTTCACGGGGTCATGTGTCCAAATATTACTCACACTAGCGCTGCTTTGTAATGATCCTCTTCCTATACTACCTCCCTATGTGTACTGGTCGATTTTCTAATTTTTCAAATGAACTTAGAGTATCTTCCATATATTTAATTATTATGATTCATTGCACTATATATACACGAGAATTATGATTGATAATTACTAACCCCCGTAGTCTCTGTACTTTATTATGTGTATATATATATAGGTATTTGTTAATATGACTAAGTTAATGTAGTCATATACTATAGTTGAGAGAGTCTATAGTGAGTAAATAATTTAAATAAAATCTAATTAAATTATGTCTATAGATATATAATACTTATAAGCATATTAAATCATTTAAGATTCTCAAAAGAGTCGTAGGTAGCAAATAAATCTGTGGTACCACTTTGATATTTCTTCCTCAAAATTATAGATCTAGAATGAAGTGGTTCTTCACTTCTGTTTTCGAATAATAGAGACAATAAGGTTGTGTTCTCTATATAGTTTTACTATTTGACGATAATATCTAGGCACCAGTTCAATTTATTTTTCGTCTATAAGTTTAAAAAAAACTATCATTAATTATTATCTAAGCATCAATTATTATAGTTAAAAGTTCTTAAGTGAAGTTATTTTAATTATTGTTTTATTTAATATAAGTAGAGATCTTATTTTAGTATAATGAAAAAAAATATAGGTCTTAATTAATTTATTCTATAATAAGCCAATATTTAATATTGATAAAAAAATAAAAAATTTAAATATGTGTGCTATATTTTACCTCGCCTTAATATTAACCTTAATTTACCATAATTAAGCCTAACTTAACTTTAACTGTTAACTTTTACTTAACTCACCTAAATAATACAAATAAATTTGTGAAACTGGCATATATAATAGTTGAGAAAGATATGCTATAGTTAATGACACATATATACTTTGTGTACTCTAGTCCAAACACTGTAGGTACATATATAGTATAGTATACGTATAAGTATATATATAAGTACTATATTATATTATATATATAATATATATATATATATATATATAATATATTATATAATATTATTATATATATTATAGATATAAGTAAAATTAATATATATATATAATAATATATCTATTAATGTATATATATTATGTAATTTATTATTCATATATATATTATATATATAATTAATATTATATATATATATATATATATATATATCATATAATATATAATATTATATACTATTTATATATATATTAATATATTAAATAATATATATATATACTATATAATTATATAGTATTAATTAATAATATAAATTATATATAGTAACTAATTTATATATATAATATATATTATATATATAATATAATATATATTAGTATAATATAATTAATATATATAATGATTTTATGTAATATATATTTTCTTTTTAATTAATAGTGTATTAATACGATATTAATATGTATTACGTAATATATTATATATATATACATATATATTATATAAATTTAATTATATATATATATAATATATATATATATATATTATAATATATATATTTTAGATATATTTCTCATTGTATATATAATTATATACTATATATATATTATATATATATATACATGGAGATATTCTATGTATGTTTTTGAAGGCTAAAAAGCATTTGTACTTTGTAGAAGTAAATAATTAATTAGTAAAATTAGTAGTGAATAATTAAATATAGACTATTATTATATTAAGGACATAGTGCTTGCCATAACAGGAAGAAAATGATGAAATAGAATTCTAATGATTTTATAAAGTAAAAATCGAAAAAAAAAATTATTGGAGAGAATTTTAATTAGAATAAAATATTTACATATCTTTTAACTCTTGACATATTTGCGCAGTTTTAATCTACTATCTAATACTACTACTCTTACTGACTTACTACTACTACTACTACTACTACTTTTAACATAATCTAAAAAAATAATAATTTAATCCGATGAGTATTTATTTATATTATAAAACAAATGTTATTAATTAATACTTAAATAAGTAACAATTTAAATAATTAATTAATTACTCAATATAACAATATAACAATACTATAACAATACATAACAATAATAGTTAATAAAACTCCAGAAAAATAATTAAATAAGTGAATATAATATAAATAATAATAATAATAAATTATTAAATTAATTATAAATCATAATTAATATAATAATTAAATAAGTATATATTATTATATATATATAATGCACTAATCTACTAATAATTAAATAATTAATAATATATAATAATAATAATAATATTAATAATTTAAGGAATGAATTTATATTAAAAAATAATTTTTTATTTTACATTATTTCATTAAATTTTTTTTATGAAGATAATAAAAATCTTATAATTATTTAAATATATTATATTGTGATAAATATATTTGATGGTAAATTAAAGTTTTTATATATCATTAAAATTGATAAATTCTGTGATAAAAGAACTTTAGTTAGTATTTAGCTGATAATAATTTATATAAAAACTGCTACTAAATTATTACTACATCAAATCTAAAAGAAGATATAACCAATTTTTCGACATTAAAATTTACAAATATTACAAAAGCATAATATCATAATACGTGACTATAATAAGTAACATAAGTATGAGTATAAAAAATATAATGATAATATAATGATTATATATATAAATAGATAATTGTTTAATAATGAAAAATAATTAAAAATTTGATAATAATATATATAATCAGAGCATTATAAAAGTTAATTATATTAATGATAACATATGTCAATATAACACATTGAGAGGGCATACATAAACATTATTATATTTAGATTCAAATATTTTTAAATATTTAAAATATAACTGACCCCTCCTATTGAATTGATATATAGTATTATATACCTATTTATTATCATACCATGATACATAACCAATATATAGTAACCTAATATACATATTAATATGTACCACTTATTATAATTAGTATTGTAATATATTCAATATAGCTACCTATAGAATATATATATAATTATTATTAATTATTATTATTATTATGTTAATTTATATTATTATTTATTAATTATTATTATTATTTTTAATTGATTATTATTTATATAATATAATTATTATTATTGATTATAATTTATTATTCTAATAGTAGTAGTAGTATTATATTAGTAACATTATTGCAATTATTACTGCTACATTAACTATGATGATATGAATGTTTATTTTTAAAATTATTTTACTATTATTATTCTTATTCATCAACTATGCTTTTAATTTTAATTTTCGTTTTATTATTATTATTCGTTACCGTAAGCGAAGAATATTGAAATAATTAAGGAAATAAACAGTTTGGGAGAAGGAAGAATGGGGATCAAAAATCAAATTCCTCCATTTTTATTCACATTTCCATTCAATTATTATTATTTTGCGATAGTAAGTATAATTAAGCTAGCATAAAATATACATAAAAGGTAATGTATTTATAATGTAACATTAATGTATATTGAATGCGATGAGTCAGGATACTGAAAAGTTTATTAATGTCAAAACTCCTCTGAATAATGAATAATTGTGATGGACTAGATAGGAAAATAGAGGAAGACATTTAATACTATTTAAAATAAATATGTAATAATGTGGAATATAATTTGACTCTCTTAAGAAAAGTGTATCAATATGTTAATATGAGTACAATTATATAGGTGAAGTTATAATAACAGAATATCTTCTCTCTCAAATATAGTTCATTTATTTATCTATTTGTCATTATCCAATCAATCTATGATATGCTAAAATTGTACTGTTTATAAGAACATATTTATATTATAAGTAATATATATATATATATATATATATATATATATTTATAATATATATTAATATATATATATATATATATAATATATATATATATTTATAATATAGTATACATTATATATAATATTATAGTATTATATATATATGATATTAATATTATATATATAATATATTAATATATATATATATTAATTAATATTAATATAGATTATATATATATATATATATATATTATTATTAGATATATATGTTAGTATATATATAAATATATATTAATATCATATATATATATAAAGTATATATATATATATATATATATATATTAATTATTATATATTTATATAAATATTTAATATATATATATATATTATATTATTATATTATATACTATAATATATATATATTTAATATATAATATATATATATATATATAATAATTAATATAATATTATATAACCATTATTTTCTACTTAATATATAATGTGAATATACACTCAAATCATACAATAGATGTACTAAACATTTATCCATTATATTATTTACTAAGATAAAATATAATGTCATAAAACTCAATTAATTATAAAATCATATTTATGTGAGATAAGGATAAATTCAAAAATTAATTGATCAAAAGAAACAGTTTCTCACTAACCTGTTAATTATTTCTCAGATAAATACTTTATCTAATAATTTATAAATTAAAACATAGCTCAATTATTTTTCTCGTTCAGGTAAATTTAAATCATATTTAATGTCAGGTTTATCGTCATTAATGAATACTAATATGTATATCTGTATTAAGTATTAATAAAAAATATATATATATATCATATATATATAATATTAGTATATATATATATATATATAGTATATTAATATATATATATATATATATATATAGTAATACTTAGGTATATATATATTATGAATATGATATATATATAGTATATATTATTATATATATATATATTTTTATTAATATACTAGATATATATATATAATATATATTTAATATATATATATATATATATATATATATATATACGTATATATATGATACTATATATATTTTATACTAGGTTATATGTTGTAAAAGTAATATGATAGATATAGTAATAGATTATTTATATTGCATCACTATATAATGTAGGAGAGAATGATTGATTAGAATCTAGTTCACGTATTTGATTATCTAGTTATAAAGCCAATTCGAATGCAATATGGAAACAATATCTTCCAGCAAGTCTTCACGGTCCAACGATTCTTTATTTGATTTAGAGATTAATATAAGAATCAAAACGTGGCGATCTCTCAAGTAGTTAGCAGATCTATTGGTGCACCCACAATATTATAGGGCCCCCTCAGCAACTCTAGATCGTATGGAGCATGGCTATAAAGTTAGACACTGAATAGTTTCTCTGACCTCAATGCTCTATAAGTGGAAGAAAAGGGAAGTGAAAAAATAAAGTGTCCACTCAATACTCAGGTGTATATCTCTGCTATACCTCCTTGAGTGAGATTAAACAAAGACTCTTATTGCGGACGTGGTGATTCTTCTCGCTCTGCAATAGTACACTCCAATTGCTGTCCTACACGCAAGTGGTTTTTCAAATGAGTTGTCCTCAACAACCAATTGGTTCTCGATATCTCTATTTGTTCGCTCAATGCAAGAGATATCTGCAAATTATATATGCTGGTTCTGCAACTAGAAGAAGGGCACTCTCAAGAACATGCACAACATTACTCGACAGTTGTGTAATGGGTCCATACGCACAAAGATACACGAAGGTAGTTTTTGTTTAAATATTTATTGTAAAAATTGACTCAGCTAAATATGTTGATAATTCTAAAGCTACTATTATCTGATATTCATAGTTCTATAATAATATATACTGAAACAAAAAAAGAATCCTATCTGTTCTACTACATTTGGTGTTAATTGAAAGATCACTTATACTATCAAAAATATATATTATTAATATTAAGTTGAACAATATATAATGTTTATAAAAAAAATAATTATTTTATTAAATATAATACATTAAGTAATACATATTGTGTATAAATTTATAATATGTTTTAAGATATTTATAATATTTATAAGGATATTATTACAGATTTAATTAATTATATATTAATTAAGTAAAAGATATTAATTAAGATTTTATAAATTATTCATATATATATAGGTAGCGAGCTCGAACGATTATGTGAATTAATACATAGATCTCAGATATGTTGAATAATACTAGAGAATATCTGATTTACTCATCACTCACAAGAACACTATCTAGAGATGTCACAAGCATCACAATATATGAAATATTTATTTTTCTCGTTATTCTTGTTTCTAAATATTATTATGATATTGCAACATTTGAATAGTAAGGACTGTTCTTTATGTGGTGTTTAGGAATTATATTAAGTTTCCGTTAAATAACTCTATGATGTCTACTCTGTATGCCATTATTACTGTTTTTACTCATATGCTTTTATCTTGTAAGAAATTTTTTTATTATAAAGACTCAATATACACAATCATAATGAATATAAATAATATATAATTATATTAATAATAAGTATAAGATAATAATTAAATTAAAATAATAATATTTAATAAATTAAGATTAATAATAATAAGATTTAATAGTAATAGTAAAGGTTATGCATAATGAATAATAATAATTATAATAATAATATATTAAATAAATAATTAATAATTAATATTAAATAAAATAATAATAATATATATTAATATAATTATAATTATAATAATATTAAATTTAAATAATATTAAATATAATATCTAAATACATATTAAATAATAATATAATTATTTAATTTATAATATTTAATAAAATAATATGAATAATTGAGTAATTAAATTATAATAATAATATAAAAATATATAATAAAAATAATTATAGATAATAATAATAAAATAATGATAATAATATTAATAATATATATAAAATAATATATAATAATATAATAATAATAATAATTAATAATAATAAATAATATAATAATGAATAATAATAATAAATATAATTAAATATATATATATAAATAATAATAATAAATAATAAATAATATAAATAATAATAATAATAATAATAATAATAATCAGTAATATAATAATAATAATAATATAATTTATAAATAGATAATATATATAATAATAAAACAATAATTATTAAATAATAATAAATAATCATTATACATAATAATTAATATATTAATTAATAATAGAATAAATAATAATAATATATTTCATAGATTATTTATATTTATATAAAAGATTAATTAATATTTAAAGAAATAATAAAAATTTAAGATGGATAAGAATCTGCTGGTAAAAATAGAATCAATTAAAAAATTGATCATTTTTCCTTATTAAATTCAAAACTAAATATGAATTGACATACATCCTAATCCCTTTATAATATTTAAAAATTAATTAATAATTAAATATTATTATATAAATAGATAATGATAAATATAATGTTTATTATAATTTATATAAATAATAAAAATCATAAGGAATGATATTAAAATAATTATATAATAAATAATAATAATCAAGTATTATAATTATATAAATGAATATTATATAAATAAATAAATATTAATAATTATATAAATATTAATTAATAAAATTGTACAATATTTCTTCCGAAATTAGATTTTTATAATATACTCATCAATAGCTTATATTCGTTATATTTACATTAATATTCTTTTATTATATGTTTATCTAGTAAAAATATTTACTATAGTAAGGTTTTAATTGTCTATAATTATAGTAATTTTGTTAAGTGTTAAGACCGCTGATTATTTACTGTCGTATAATAACAAACTTAATGCATAACCTAATAGCGTGATAATTGTCTTAACCGAATATTAAATCTACTAAAAATAATAAAAATTCGTGTAATAGTATTGAGGTACTATTATTCACCAAACTCTATAGTATATGAATGAGATAGTGTATGTCAGGGCTATTTTTTTTATGATTTAAGTCTTTATTATATTATAAGTAATAAATAGATTATATATTAAATAATAAAATTCTAGATATATGATCGGTATATAAATTATATATATACTCAGTATTTCTAGTAAGTTATCACTCTTGCATATGCCATATTCTTTAACGTAATTTAATATATTCAAATATATAAATGTAATTAATTAAAGGTATCTGCATGTATACTCATTTATTGAGAATATCTTGTATATAGTAGAGTTTAATTGTCAATCTATTCTTTAAACCTCAAAATATCTTTTATATGTACTTACTCATCTCTCTCTCTTATCTCATCTCTCCTATCTTCTTCACTCTCTCTCTTAAATATATATATATATAGATATATTAATATTATATATTATACTAAAAATAAATATTAGTATTAATATATAATATATAGTTATAGTATTAGTATAGTTATTATATATATATATTATATAATATGATATATATATAAATAATAATATGTATATTAATATATAGTATATAATTATTAATATAGTTTATATATATAGTTATATATTATATATAATATATATATTATATATTATATTAATATATTAATTATAGGATTAGATAATATTATATAATATTAAATATATATATATTAATATATAATATAATATATATATATTATATTATAATATATATATATATATATATTAATATATATAATATATATATTATATTTAATGTTTATTATTAATTATATACAGTATATAATATTATTATATTATATTAATATATATAATATATATATATTATATATATATATATATTAATATATATATTATAAAATATATATTATTATATATATTATATATATATTATATTAATTTATAATATAATATTATTATATATAATATATATAGTACCGTATATATATATATACTATATATTATTATATATATATGTATTAGATATATATTATTATATATTAATATATATATAATATATATATATATATATATATAATATATTATATATATATGTTATTAATAATATATATTAATATATATAAGTATATATCCTACACAGTATTATTCAATATTGAAATTTTAATATCTGTTTTTATTTTTATTTTAATATACTTGTTACTTGTATGACATACTAACACTAGAAGTAACAATCGATCAGTGAATCAAAAAAATTTATTTAAAAAAAAAGTAATCTATTTCTAGATATCGTACTTTTTTAAAATCTTACTATCAACAGCTGCCACCTGGAAACATCCCTTTAGTCCTATTTTCGATCTCTGTTTGATCATTCAAATATTTCATCTTAAAAAAACTACAAAACAATAGAATGTGCAACTTAATTAAAATAAAATCATTTCTAACACTATGGTATATTCCTCTTAAGGGACAATGTTTTTTACAGAATTACGTGTTTGTTTTGAACTTCTTACTAACTTTAAGCTTAAGCACACAAATAACGAAAATAGATATGAAAATTACGCAAGATGTGTGTTCAAGTGTTACTCATATTTTTGCACCTTACGGTAAAGAGACATTCTTATTAATTTCATGATCCTAAACACCTCGACCACAACCCCTAGCATAATAGTATACACAAGGCAGGCGGTTTACAGAATTCATACTTTAAAACGCAATCTGCTATATTGAAGCTATATCATATCTGTCAATTAGGGTGATATTTAGAGGAAATAGCATACTGGGAATACTAGCGTAGGTAAAGCATTTCATTCAAAATGAAGGTAGCTCTTCACTGTTTGGATCGTAAGAGTAACTAAATTGATCATATGTGTATAAATACAAATATATCATATCTTGATCAAAATAACTTTAGCTATAAAAAGCGTGCAAGCATCAATACAAAATAAATACAATAATTTGAAAAAATGAAATAAATACATTAAAAATAAAAAAACAATTATTATAACAACACATTATATATATAAATATCACTAACATAAGCAATTACTTTTCTTCATGGCACAAAAGTAAGAAATAAAAAGAATCGTTTAAAATGCTTTGGTAGGAACACAACGTGTTATGCAAACGAGAAGCGATTGTCACGAAAAAGCTTTAGCCATCTAGAACAGGCATAATTGATATTAACCCAATTCCGGGGGCAAACCTAACACATTAGGCAAATATATTACGACAATCTTAATTATGCATTAAAATGGATCATCATGACCTGTCGGCCATTTCAAAAATTTAAATCGAACCTAAAAAAAAGAGTATATAATAGTAAATATATAATATATAAATTAATAATATATTTTAAATATATAAATATATAATATATATTATAATATAATATATAATAATAGAATAAGAATAATTATATAGATATCAAATATATATATATATATAATAAATATATAATAAGATATATATATTAATATATTATATATATATGTATATATAGAGAGTATTATATATAAATATTAGTTATATATAATAATATGTAGATAATAGTATTAAAAGTTAGAATTATAAAAAAAACATCTTGAGAAACTACAGTATGTAACGGTACTTGATTTAGTCGAGGCAGAGAGAGAGTTTCGCTAAAAAGATAAGAAAGTGATTGTCGGAAAAAATATCGATATATATATAAATATTTATTACAGCTATATATATTAGTATATAATGAGAGAGAGAGAGTAATATATAATTATCTAATATATCATATTAATATATAAACAGAGAGTATTCATTTAATTAGATAGGGATTATTTAATTATTGTACACTTATTTTTTTAATAATTTATCTTATGTATAGTAGATAGTTGCTTATATAATATAGCTAACCAAATATTGCATCACAAATAATGTAAAATTATGAATAGGTTATATTAATTATATATATATTATCGTGAGCCCTCACTCTATTCTGCAGTTCTGCATATCTTGCAGTAACAACTAATAAATTGAGCTCTTAATGCAATTTGGAGAATCAGACTAAATAAACCATCACGTTAAATACCTATATATATTCAAGTATACAACATTTATCATAATAAATATTTGTCTAACAAAAAAGGAAAATAGTTCTAATATAATATAATACTTAAATAAAATTTTCGTTTGTAAAATTACTTTACAATAGAAGGCCGAAATCAAATGTAAATTTAAACGATTCGCCTGTGAGCGTCTCTCTCTCTCTCTCTCTCTACTCTTCTAACTATTACTCTCATTACTCTCTATACTCTCTATCTAGATATACTTATTACTTATACCATCATTTCTTCATAATTTCTTACTATTCTTTCTATCATTGCTACTTATTTATTTATATATAGTCTCTTTTAGAAAACGTTTCCATGATTTCCTATTTAACGTGTAACATTGTTATTAACCCTTACCATCTATTATTACCGATATATTATTACCCTCATTTATTTCAATACTATATATATTCCATTATTGTCTCATTATCTCTCTCTTTAAATAAGAAATATCCTGCTTCTATGTTCTATCATCTATATATTCTATATATAACTATTAACTACGATTATACAATCTCTTCTATTCGTAGATCCTTGGGCTGAGCTTGCCTGAACATATCCATAAACATATAACAACACCAAAAATTAAGAAAAAAAATCTTCCAGTAAATTTAGATTTTGGAGATGGTACGCACTTTTTTTTCTCTACATTTGTCAAAAAAAAACAAACGATATGAAACTGGACTGTTTCTTTAAAATTCAAATATTCTTCCTACGCTGATTTTGGCTTCTGATCTAACAAATATTTTCTATAAAAAGAATCATCGACACAAACTTAAAATAATGCAACTATGTTAGCATATTTATACCCATTTATTACTGTTTCCATGACATTGACATTCGGTTAAAAATCTGAAGCTGCACCTACATCCGAAGACTGATAAAATTATATAATTAAATAAATCATATAACTTACATCTTCAGGTTTTGATTGACACCAACCACCAAGACGTCTTATGGTTTCGTTCTTCAGATATGGTGAATATCATGACGTTCTGCTTCATTGAAGAATGATTATGCTCCGCGCAGGACACTATACCAACACCCCTCAACCTTGATCTTCAGAATGGTCCGACAAGATCATCTCAAGACACTTAACTCTTAACCCATTATAACTACATAAATACATACTATACTTATACTCTATTATAACTATAGCTATACTTATACATTCTAACCCTTATACGACTACACTTATAAATACTTATATATATCGATTATATATTAATATATACTATATATATACCACCTTAGTATATACCTGCTTTATCCAGTGGATTTCACCGAAAAGTGCTACACCATTATCAAAATCTTCTAATTTTTCCCACTTACGAAGGTATTTTTTTTCCAATAAGGATGAAGATAAAAGTTGCCCCACCTTTTTTTAACCAATTAGAATAAAGATAAAGTTGCCAAGTAATTAAGTTAAAGTTACCATACGTAGCTTAAAATAAGTTCTTACTACATAATCACACAACTACTAAACATAAATCACCTTTACACTGATTTCTCTGCACTAAATGCTAAATCTATTGTTTTCCTTCTCCCATTGAATAATTTCCTATTCCTACAAAAAATCCTATGAAAGATCCGTCACCGAATATATTTACACTAGATCCAGTATAATATAATCAAGTATTATTCTTTCATATACTATATAGTTTAGTAAGTAATATATTGTATTAAGTATAGTATAATATAAATAGAAGATAATTACTAATATATATACTATCTCATCTATTCAATAGTATCATTATCTCTATTAACGTACTCACTACTATCCTCTATATATAATATTGTAGTGTATATATAAGTATTATATAATAATGAATATTATATAGGCTATATATATATATAATATATATATAAATATATTTATATATAGTATCTAAGTATATATATATATATCTAGATATATATATATTCAGTAACTGCTATATATATCTGTCTCTCATCTCTGTCTAATTCTAGCTTGCTAATACCTCTTTGGTTTACTATTTCAAAGTTCCTTTTTCGGGATATAATCGAAAGAAATCGTATTTAATAAATACTATTTCGCCCCTATGGTTCATTTATTTTGAATATATTACCTGGCAAGATGGTATCCGGTTTATGAGGATGAATCTTTTGCATTCACTTTAGGCGCAAAAGACTTTTTGCGTTATATATGGTCAGCGGCGGAGGTGTCGCTGGCTCGCGTTGTTGCCTAGGTCAGAGAAGTCATGTAAGAGGGTACTTAGCTGCTGTCTTAGTTGTTTGTTCCGTTTGTAGAGCAAATCCGTTATAAAAATGCCCTGAAGAGGGTTCGAATTAGGAGAACTTCGAAGGCGAATATATTTCGCTGTTCCATAGCGGACGCCTAGCTCGTTACTACCTCATTTCGAAAGATGAGTCCATAGGACATTTTTCATATCATGGCCATTAATATAGCCATAAGTCCTAGGCGTGACGTCCAACTGACGTTCAAGTTTAGTAAGTGTTTGACAAAGTACACAAACG
This sequence comes from Trachelipus rathkii, assembly GCA_015478945.1. Classification (NCBI taxonomy): domain Eukaryota; kingdom Metazoa; phylum Arthropoda; class Malacostraca; order Isopoda; family Trachelipodidae; genus Trachelipus; species Trachelipus rathkii. The sequence continues at coordinate 32,943 of JABUQX010109762.1, forward strand.
CCACTATTGAACTGCCTTTTTCACTAACTCATCATCTTCTTGGCAACGGTATTTGCAATTAAATATTTAATAAAGCATTCGGATTCCTTATTAACTCAATGAGATAAAGATTCTCAAGATAAGCCAGTTCCTCAACCACCTGCATATATTCATACATCATAGCAGTGTCGCTTAATACACCAAGGCCTAGCATTCATTCTTTACTCTGAAATATCTTTAAATCATCAAAACTAAATAACTACTCTAATTTGAATAACATTTCATATGTAGCAATTTTAATAAGATATTATATATTATTATTAAAATTAATATTATTAATTTATTATTATTGATATATTATATATTATTATTAATATTATTTATATTATTATTATCTATTATATTAATTAATTATATATTATATATTATATTATTAATATTTAATATTATAATTATTATATTATATATTATAATTATAAGTCTATTCTTCAAGGTTTTATATATTATTATTGATTATTATTCATATATTTATATATTATTATAGTTATAATAAAAAATATCCTTCTCAATTCTCTATATTATTACTGTTATTATGTCTTCTATTCGTGTCATGTTATTAATTCATCTATATTATCTGCGAGTTTATTAAAATTATTATAAATTGATTATAATAGATATCAATACTATTATATATTAAATTATATTATGATATATCAGAAATTATATATTATTATATTATAGATTAATTATTCATATATAATTATAATATTTTTTATTTTATATTATTATTTATGTTATATATATTTCCTTTAAAATATTTACCTCCACCTCTAACCTGTTAGGGGGGGGGTTCTGCCGCCCTGTCTCCTCCACGTAATTACACTGTCTTACGTTGGAGTTGTAGCAAGGAGTAGCCCCTTCCTCGGGCGGATACATCTCACCCAGCATCTTCGAGGCAGCATATAATATTCATAGATGGCACGACGAGTCTAACGTTCACTAGAGCATTTCTTCATTTTGAGAATAATGTCGTAACTCTTCTGCGAGTCCGGCTGGGGTCACTGACTTCAACTTAGCCTTCTTGAGTTTTATTAGTTCTGAACGAGCATTGTTGTTCAAACAAATTAGTAAAACTATAGCATAAAACCATGTGTGTTGTTAGGTTTGAATTGTATGATTTTAATATCTTAAGTAAATTGTTTCTTTGCAAATGACATTACTATTTTGAAATCTTTATTCCCACTCTCCCTCCTATGAGGAAATAAAGTATCTTTCATAGTCAGCCATAAAAGTTCTTAAAATACAAATTATTGCTACGTCTTGAATTTTAACAAGTACGGCTATAAGTCTGCAGTGTCTCTATAGCGTTTCTTGGAATGCTGAGATGGTAACTGGCCATTAAATTAAAAGGAGGATGGATAATTATAGAAGAAAGCGCAAACTGGTTTCCGAGCTCAGTGAAAGATTGAACCTATAACTCATACCGACTTGCTCGACCCCTCTAAGTAAAACTAAGAGTCTTTTCTTTATTTTTTTTTTCAAATCTCTTTGATGACTCCAGATATGGCGATAACTTCTTCACGACACAATTAACTTTGGAAAAATATCTTCCCAAGGAACTATTTGCTACGAGCTACGATATCAGATGAGAGAATGCGAGGACAGGCTAATAGTCTCACGCGCCCTTTCGGTCCTCCCACAATTAGTAAATACATTAGTAGTAGGTGAACCATAGGTCAATAATTCCGAACTCCATTTGTATGACACCGATCGGCAGATCAAGTTCCCACCGAAAGGGAGAAACTGGGGGTGGAGTATGATATAATAGATCTTTCATTTGCTCGGTATGATCTACGCATGGCTTTACTCCTTCCTATGCGATTGGGAAGCCGGCAAGACGCCTCCGATGTCTATTATACGAAAATTGCTGGGGCTTGTAGACAATTATGAATGAGTACTTGTCCTCAGAGGTAGTGATACCTTAATGACGGTCTGTTAGGGGCACTATTACTATAAATTATATTGGGAAGTGTTATAGGTACAAGAGACATGCTCCGCGACATGAGTTGAGAGACTAGTGATGGTATATCTGTCGTTGTTGAGATCTAGCTATGAGAACTAGTGGCAGTGAGAGGATAGATATCAGGTCTCACTGTACTCAGATAGCGCGAGCTAGCAGAAGGAGCGAGAGCTAAAAATAATAGTATGACGGCGGAGATTTCAAGCTTTCGTTTTATTTAAATAAAAGTATTATTTATATTAATATCGATTATTTTTTTTCAACAATATAGAGTCCACTTTCCAAAAACTGTTAAGGACTATTTTTTTCCAAAACCGTTCAATCAAATACTGTTAAGATAAATCACACGACGATTTTTAAAAATGGATAGAATAGTCGTAGTATAGCCAGGCGCATCAGAGTCAAATCTACAGTGAGAGGGAGCTTGAGTCGATTGGGTCGAACGAAAGCATGGACAAGACGGACTCTTTTAATGTTAGCAACTACTAAAAGAACCCTTTTCAATATATTAAATAGTTCGGAAAAGCAAAACTCTGCACTTTTATCTGTTAATAACTGAATATCTATTATTACGTACACAAAAAGTCCTTGTATTCAGCTTCTGGATTTTTCTCTTTAGCTGAAGATTCGAATTCATTAATTAAAAAGACTCCAATCATTATATTTTTTGTTGCAAAGGACAATCTATCACCTACATGCCGGGTGGCATCTTAAATTTACGATTGATGCCTCCGGCTAATTCAAATTTAGCCCTTTCAACAATATTAAGAGAAAGGATAAATTAAATAGATTTACCAACATATTAACATATTCTAATTCGTGTTCGACCAAATATCGTTCGACACAATGTTCGTTCACTCAAATGTCCGTTCGGAATATAATTAGTCTCAATATAGTAAATATAATACTCTATGAAATCTAAACAATTATATAAATATATATATATATAATAATAATAATTATATATATTAGATAATATAATATATATATATTACACACCACACATTATAATGATAAGTAATTATATTGTTTATTTACAATTTTACATAGTAAATAATATATCTATAAATCTAAACAATCTTCAAGAATTTATAAATATAGTATAACTAATATATTTTGAAGGATCACCATTCGTGGTCAACATTAAGGAAACGAAAAAAAGAAAACTCCACAAATATTAATTTACATAATTTATTATTGGACGTGTGTGGACGTGACTGTCCACTTCGTTCAGCTAATAAATAATTAGCTGAATGTATTGGGTAATTTTAATTCATAAATAAATTATATATTAACAGTTATAGATTTTTTTTATACTCTGGGCACCATCCCTCTCTTCAATAATATAAATTATATAAATTATAATAGTATAATATATTATATAATATATATATAACCTATATCAACAGAATATAATTATAAAGAGACTCATCATCAAAGCAATTTTGCCAAATGGTAGTATATCATAGCGATGCATGTATATATTTATTAAAAATTTAAAAACAAGGTCAATATGTGTGACCTCACGTGGCATACATTATTCAAAGTATCGCTACAGAGAAAGAATGATCGGTAGCTTCATGCACAAAAGAATAATAAATTTTAGATAGCTGGAGATAGTCTCTGAAAAGAATCTTCAAACGAAAAAGTAGAAGATTTGTTTTTTTGTTTCTACATATCTGAAATAAAAAATTTTTTTTTCAAGTTCTAATTTGGTTAAACTATATTCCTTTGTGTTAAAAATGGAAAGAGAGTTATGACTAAGCTAAAGCAGTGTAACACTTGAGCCTTTGATGATTAGCTAATTCTCAGTGTGGCTAATCATTATTGGGACATGTATATAGAGTGTACGAGCAGTCGGTATGTTCTTGCTCGAAGTAGTTGTAGGTAGAGTAGCGAGACAGTGTATCTATAAATCTAGGTGATGAAGACACTAGAAGGTGAGAAGTGTGCGATGTGAGACAGTAGAAATATTAATCTGTCTGGTGGTGAAGGAGTCAGATATGAACGGGAGCAGTAGTCTGAAGATAAAATTATTATTATCACTAAAGGATAAAACGTTAGTAAGGGGCAATCAGATGGGGGTGAATATGTGGGGAAATGGAGTATTTGTAAGTAAGAATGTGAGGGTTGAAAGATCAGTAGAAAGTTATAGGAAATGAATAGTCTTAGAAATTTGATGAAGGATGAGTACTAGAAAGTTTGACGGATTGTTTTTGTGTAGTGAGAAGTAATATGTGATTCTGAGAATTAGAAGATATGTTCAAAGCCGAGTTATGGAGCTAGATAAGAGAAGTTGATATTGGTAATGCGGTAAGGAGAATATGAAATAAGTGAGGTGTTCGGGAATAAAGTAAATAGGCTTTCTGAGACGTAGGAAAAATTTTAATTTAGGAGAAGAAAGAGAAGAACAGGATCTAGTAGGGGGAATCGCTTAGAAGAAGGATAAGTTGATAGAGTCAGGTAATGAACGTTTGTAGGAAATTAAATGAATGTGAGTACCATTAACAGAAGGTGAAGTGGCTTACAAGACCAAAAGATAGGTAAAGGCGTATTGCGTGATATGTGGCGCAAAGTGAGGGTAGTTAGATTCATACAATATGGGGGTGGAAAGTGTGAATGGTGAGAAAGGAGTCTCCGATGCGAGAATGTACTAGTAGATATTTAGATAGTTGGAATAGGATGTATATTAGTCAGAATAGATAGTGGTTGTGAGTAAGGCAGATATAAATAAGGATCAAGAACATGATTTGGTAAGCATAGGTGAACCAAGAGAGCGATGTTTATATTTTAGGAATTATTTTCTATATAATCCGAGAAAAGTGTGTATAAAATGGGAGAGGGAGATACAGCTTACCAAGTTTTTGTAGAAGGATTAAGAGTATGGGAATAAATGTTTCAAGTGAGTAAATATTTTGGAGAAGAAAAGGATAGTGTATTGTTTTCGGATAAGGACTCTTTTCTAATAGAAAAGATGAAAAGGATTGTGAGTGCATGTTCTGCAAAGGTTTATATTCTAAAGGCTTTTGACGATCTTTCCTGTGCTTTTGCACGATTTAATTAATATAAGGTAATATATATCAAGTATCTAGTATATATATAGCATATCACGGCAGGTAGACGTCTATATATATATATATAAATATATATATAGAAGTATGAGAGCTATTATCTTGCTATATGTATGATAATAGTAGATATAAGGATAAATATAAGTAACCGGTTAGAGTGATATATTTTAAGTATATAATATATATATTTAAGCAGTATTAATAAGTATGATTTAATTGACGTATGTTCTATCGTAAGACTATATCTTATATAGTTATATAAGTATTATATATTATATTATAAAAAACTATAATTAAATGATATATTAATAGTATATATTTATATAATATATAATATATATAATAAATATATATATATATAATATATATTATATATAAATATATAATATATAACATATATATATAGATATATAATATAATATATAAAGTTATAAAAGATATATATTATATATATAATATATATGAATATATATATATATAATAATCTATAATTATATGTATATTATATATCATATCATATTATAGTATGCGAATAGTGAAAGTTTAAATATAAAAATATATATATATATATTATAAAAATAATATAATACCGTATATATAATATATATAAAATATTAAATATAATAAATATGAAATACTATATATATAATATAGATATTAATATATAATTATATATTATAATATATATATTAATAATATTAGTGTGGCCGACTCCGGATTTTGCGCACCGAACGCACCGCACCGGAATCGTGCACCACAAACCGAACCGCACCACCCGTCACCTTGCACCGACGCGCACCACACCATCTCTTGTGGCATGGCGCACCCACGCACCGCAGCGAGAGCGAGACCACAGCGCAGACCCAACCGCCACCAAAATTGCGCACCAGCACCGTCACGCACGATAATATAATATATATATATAATATAATATATATATATATATAACGTGACGCTGACAAGCACACCGTGGTGATGGGATGACAGGAGCGTGGGGCATGTTTCTCTCCGATAGGATGGGACATTGGAGATGAGGCTCGAGGAAGCTAGGGCAGCGCTATTACAGTAATTGATAGTGATGACGCGATTGAAGTAGGAGGGTTGAGTGCGCTGGGATGACGTTATTCGAGCTAGTGAGAGGAATAGATGGGATAAGGATTAAGTGGTGAGCTAGCTGGATAGTCATGTGTTGGGGATGTAAGGCTAATCTATTAATATACTGTTATCTAGTAGTAAGGAACTGGAATAACCTAATACATCACAGTTTAGATAATATATATAATGTTAATATAGATATATATAAGAGTATATATATACTATATATAAATTAAAATATATTATATATATAGTTGACTAAATTAGCATTAAACTTCTAGTAGTGTATAAGTGTATAGTATAATGTATATATATATAAAAGATATGCGTATTTTTAAAACACTTTTAGATGCTTATGAATATATAGATTAAATAAAGATATAGATATATAGTATATGCATAATGATATCTCTTAATTACTAAGATAATAAAATTAACTATTTTTAATATTATAGTATAATATATATAACCCAAGAAATATTACTTTAGTGAGATAAAATTAAGAAATAAATATAAAAGAATATATAAAGGGAAGTAGAGCTCCTGAAGCGATGAGATTTAACCCCTCACTGGATATGATGTTAGCTTACGTGTAAATGCACTACAGTACCCAATGGTTCACACCCTTTCCACTCATACACATTCTTACACTGGAGTAGGCTCTCCTTTATTACACACCATAAAATATTACAGACAACACTATCTTAAAAAATAAAAAAAAAAGGTTAAAATACAGCCACAGCGACTTAATCTAGAGAAGCCTCTAGGGTGGCTTCAAATAACAACCTTTCCCCCACCGCCCCAAGCATAAAAGTCATCGGGAGGCCTCATTAAGAAGTTGGTGCTGTCCGGGAATTGCGCACTTTGATACGGCGTCCGTATTCATAAATTTTCTGCAACCTTCTCGTTTTTAAATCTAATTTTATGGAATACTACCTCTCTCTCTAAACCTACCTCTTAATGACTAACCAGAAAATTTAGTTTTTGAGCATAGACAGGACACTTGAACATCCAATAATTATCTTCCTCAATTTTCAGCCAAGGCAGTTGTCCAACTTGTGAATGATTTGTTCCGTTTTGTTTGATTTGGATTCTCCGAATATTCTACAATAGACAGCAAGCTAATCTTCAATAATAGAATTAAATATATCTCTCTCTTCTTCACGTTTCCTCTGAAAATCATCATTCTGGGATGATAAAGCGCATACACGGTCAATGTGCGTGCGTTAATCTCAAGAAGAAAGTGATGAACTTGGCTAGTCGACCGTCTTAGCAATGATATACTCGAAGACAGTTGGGGACGCTTCATACCGTATCAGACGCTTTGGAGAACTAATCTATGACTTTCCCTACATACTCGTAATCTATCAACTATGCTGTTAACAATTCTTTATCTCCAAGGTCTCCGAAATATTCTACTTTCGGTCTATTCTCGTAGCTTCGATGAAAGACCCACGCCACGAGAAACTCTTGCAACTCGGTCGGGGACTAAAGGATAGGAAAACTACGTCTACATCTTTGATTTTCCATAGAAATACACAACGTTCCGTAAAAGTTCTCGGGGGTGCTAATAGCGCAAGCAATCTTCTGCATGGAGGCGTGCCACCTGCCCTCTTTAACCTTAAACAAACTAGATCAACCTTGGTTAACCCACCTTTTCTCGTTCTAATTACGCAGGGCGTCTGCGCTTCTTAAATAACATAGATCAAAAAAATTTCAAACCCTTTCCAACATATATTTACCAAAATTCGGTTGCAAAAATAAATTCCGCAATGAACAATTAAAAAGTAATTACTTTCTCAATAGAATAGCAGTAATCTTACTGTCTCTTCCAATATTCTGACTTTTACAAAAAATTTAAACTCTACTTGCTCTCCCTACCGGTCGAGCTGTTTAAGCAATTTTACCTAGGATACAAGCGAAACTGCGACCGTAAACGATTCGCAACTAAGATACCCTTGCTCATGAACCTGCATTTCACGATACAACGAATAAGTAACAAGTCGCTATTTCATGTCGCTCCACTACTCAGAGATATAATGCTAAGTTAGCTACATCTATCAAAATGTAGTACTAGGCTTGTCAGAATCCTAGATCAAGGAGAAAGTAAGCGAGTGTTATTACGCGAGTGACGACCCATAGCGCAAGACGTGAGTATGCTGTGAATGAGCTCGAACAGCCGAGACTCTTGTTATAGAGATCTATTCTCGGTTCTTCTAGCTGAGAAGTGCTGGATCTTTTGTGGTTAGACTGAGAGGGCACCATGCGGTTAATCATAAATTAAGGAGAGGACAATCCTCAACGCCACAGCGGAGTGCTAAATCTCTCTAACTTATCGGTTATTCGGTATAAGGTAGAGATCTACTCAAACAGAATAATTGATGAAACCTATCTCAATTCTCTAATTTTTCCTGATAGCCAAATTAACAGAATACTCGTGAGTAACGCCAGCCGCGAGTTACTGGTACGAAGCGCGTAGTCGCTCTTGACCTGCTTTTTATTTCAGGAAGTTTGTGGGGGAATGGCGACGCATAGGGCTTGGACCCTGAGAGAGAGTAGGGGTATCTATGGGGATGTGTATATGCCGCAAACACTACTTACCGACTTTGATAAAAAGTCATCCACAGAGATAGGCGTCATCCCAATCACTCTATGTCATGTAGTCAACCCATTTAGCCTCCTATTTGATAGACTCTTGTAGCATACAATTGCACGCTAGAGCACCGTCTGATCAACTAATCTGATTTTCTGAATTCGTTGGGCATGGGAACAGTTTTCAATTCCAAGAAACCTCAGATCCCATCTGTCCACTGTCCACAATCTTTACGTCACTATAACATAAAAGTTATTGCAGATTCAACCGCAACGGCTGTGAAAATTTTAAAAACCGCAAAAAATCCGTAACCGAGGATGCCGAAATATTAGAACGGGAAAGAAAAAAAAACCGCAACCGCCGTTATGCAAAAATATTGTCCCATAAATAATAAAATTAAGATATAATAATAAAAAAATATAAAAGATATATATATATATATTATAAAAGAAGAAAAATTTTATATATATATATTAAATATATAAATATATATAGATATAATAAGAATATTTTATAATCTTCCAAACAAGTATAATATATATATATATTAAATAATATATTTAATTAAATTATTCTATCATTTAAAATGAAGCAAAACGGATAATCATGGTAGCATGATATATTAGAAAGATTACTGAAAGTTATATAAATATCCAGCAATATAATATGATATAGAATCATGGAGTATTAATAAGGTAGAGATGGTCTTCGTATAGTAAAGATAGAATAAAATGTGAGATATAGTACGTTAAGTTATGAAAATATACATTGAGATTTCACTTATATGTTGAGGCAAGGGACCATTTTGCAGGGGGGGGGGGCACATGCCTAAAAACAATCTAACGGGCAAACGAGCATGAACACAGAGTACCGCAACTTAAAGTAAATGAGAGTCGAAACAGAAATATGTTCAGCAGGATGCGACAAGAGACATAGGTAGTGGTCTCAGGGACCACACACAGCACATGCGCGAACTAAGCCTTAGTTACCAATACCACGACAAAACGTGCGCAACACAGCCCCACTGTCACTAGGGCGTCGAAGGTCGACGCTTCAGTGGGTAAAGATTGGTCTTCGAAACACTGACATCTAGGTGCTCGTTATGAAAAAAGATAAGGGAAGTTCCGTTGACCATGCGTAATCGAGGATGCTTACGTTGGCGTAAAGGTAAAAAGGTGAAATACAGGACATTATACCCTGTTCATTTAAATCGAGCATATCTTATAAGCATGTGAAACAAGCCTCCAAAATAGCAATAATCCTATATCAGGGCGGGATAGAGACCCGTAACTAGTAACTGAGAAAAGAAAAAAGTCTCGCAGCTACAGAAACCCTTCCTTGAGTCCTAGCAAATATTAAGTCGAGTCTTTTTGTATTTTTAAGCGAGGATATTATATAGTCACATAAAGCGCTCCTCTATTTTGTAGTTTAAGAAGTTGAAGTATTTAGAAGGCAGATTTTAGAATGGTTTACACAATGAATATCACACGGTTGAGAAACACGCACGCTCGTAAATCACCAATCATGGACAAATAGAACTGAAGATTATAGAACGAAGGCAATATAGAATAAAAGAGGAGCAGAAATTAAATGATGAGAATAAGATCCATCATTGGCAATGAGTGATAGAGGCTAGATGGTGCGAAGATCTGGCTATAAGATAATAAGTAAACGAAGAATAAAAAATTCGATAAAGTACCAGAAGAGACTACGAGAGAAGCGAGGAATAGATGACTCAAAAAGAAAAGATATATA
>JABUQX010109763.1:0-32500 GCA_015478945.1 Trachelipus rathkii
AAATATAGAATCTTTCAATGTTTTTTAATAAATTTCGTATTTTAGGCAGAAAAATAATGCTTGTTAGTAAAAAGCAGAAAACCGAAAGAGAAGCTAATTCTTAATTTGATTATTGACATAAATTGTTTAAAAAAAAGAAAAAAAACGGAATTAACAGGAAAAGAATGTTTTTATCTTAAACGCATCCTTTTGCATTTACTTAATGTCTAGGGGGCCCAAAGTACATTGCTCTCTATATATTATACTTATATATATACTATATATATTATAATATATATATATATATATATTATATATATTATATAGTATAACTATATAATATATATAATAGTAATGTGACTATATTAGCTCATATAATACCTCCTATATATATATTATTCAGGGCTGCGGAGCCGGACAATTTTTTTCGGAGGGGGGTGGCTGCGACTTTATCGCAAGCGGTGGGTGCTTACAATTGTCAATATGAAGTTAAGATTATATCTATAATCTACTAGGTTATTATAGATATATATATTATATATATATATTTATATATAATCATCTATATATATATATAGATACCCGGAATATATATATATATATATCTAATATATAATCATATTACGTAATAATTAATATATATATATATTATATATTATTATATATATATATATAATTATAATATATTATACTATACTTACTCTATATATATATAATAGATATATATATGATATATTACTATTCCTATATATATATAAATATATATAATATATATAATAATACTATATATTTATGTACATACCTACATAAATAAGAAATAATAATAAAATAATTAATAATTAAATAGAAATTATATTAATATATATATATATATATATATTAGCTATATAGTTAAACAATAAAGTATTATATATATATATATATATAATATATATATATATAATATAAATAATATATTATATATATATTATAATATATATATATAATATATATTAATAATTCCTCATTACAGAACTTACCATCGTTTCTGATTAAGGTCCAATTTCAGTTTCCTTGAACATATTTTGACTCAGGTGTAAATTCAAACATTATTTTCATTACTGAGCTCTGTTGCTGAGACTCTCCCCGATGGAAATTGATCATGACAGTTAAATCGTCGACCAGTTAAATGCATAAGACACTTTACATGCCGATCTCCTCTCCAACACTGATTCCGATAGAATACGTTTTGTAGACCGCCTTAATGTCGAAAAAGGTTCTTTCTACTGATTGCGGTTGGTTACAGTCAATTACTGCAAGGAATTGATGATTACTACCTTCAAAGTTAGGAAACCCTACCTACTGTGTCCACACTTAGGCAAATAAGCACCGATCGCAGGAGGTTTTTGGTTTTTCATTTCTAACAGCCATTACGCTGCCAGGATACACGCCACTCTCCTTTTAGATGTATGGATTAATGTAATTCGAAATGTCTCTAATAAAATTGAGGATGATTTTTCCAATATGCTTATAAGGTACAATGCACTTTTTTCTGGTAAATTATACTGAAGTGAAATGATAGTTGGTCTTGCATGCTGAGATGTAATCGAATCAGTCAGCACGACCAGAAAATTCGAGAATCATCAAATAAACAACCAGTAATATAAAATACTGATTATAAATTGTATCGTTTGCTCTCCTTTACTATACGTAATAATGTGATTTTACTAAGTAGGAATATACTGATAATTATATACTATATTAAGTAGCACATGTGATCACTAAACGAGTTGGATTTCGGGAATTACTTCAGTAGTTCTTTGTGTATTATATATATTTCTAGTTATAACTTAACACAATTTTACATAATGTTTTATTATGTGTAATATGGTTTTTAATAAACTCTACTCATAGTACGCCCTATCCCTGATATAAATATATATATATGATAGCTGCTGTAAATACTATATAATATATATAAACAACTTATAGAGTTTAATATGCAAACTTAGACAATATGTCCATATAAATTGACTATACTCTGCTAACTTGATTTTTGAACATAATAAGGTGTAGGTATATTATCTCTCACAACGTAGATAATTAATTTACATATAACAATATATATATATATCAGTATATATATATGTATATTATAATGTATTTTAATAAAATAATATATTCTATAAATATATTACTCACTCTCTCCTCCCTCTCTCTCTTAAATATATTAAACAATAACAATTTTAAAGTACTTATGCTTTAACCTCAAACTACCCTAAATAATTCACCATTAGGTTTCTAAATTTTACTGTTAATTATATTATTATTATTTAAATTTACTTCATAAATTTATATCATAAACAATATATAACTATATATATATAGTTATAATATAGAGATGGAATGAGAAGTAGAGAGAGAGAGAGAGAATAGAAATATTCTCTCGCTTCTTTATGCTTTATTGCTTCTCTTCTTACTTTCTTTTATATATATATATATTCGCTCTGTTTTGTAATATTTCGTTTTTATTCTTTTTCTATTTACTTTTTCATTTTCATTTCTCTCTTCTATTATTTCATACATTTCTTTTTTTTTTCCTCTCTCTTCTATCTAACTACTCGTCACTGTGGTTTCTTCCTTCTGGCTTTCTTTTCTTCTCCGTCTCTCTTCATAACTTTCTTCTCTCCTTTATATCTTTTCTTCTTTCTTTCTTCTTTTTTTCTCTCCTTTCTTATGTTTCTCTCTCACACCTTCTGTTTTTCATTCTCTTTTTCGTGTCTTCTTTTCTTTAACTCTTTGCTCTTCTTCCTTACACCTTCTTTTTCTTTTTATTCTTCTTTCTTTTCTATCTCTTTCCTTCTCTCTCTCATCATATATCATTCGTCTTGTTGCCGTTCTTTTCTGACTTCATCTAAATCTTCTACTAACAACTGTTCTTCTTCTCCATCTTCTTCTTCCTTCTCTAGAGTCATTCGTATATTCTTCTCTTCCTTCTTCCTTCTCCTCTATACTATCTGTAATACTTCGTATCTATTAAGAAACTACCTCAGCCTCTCTCTACTATTCTCAAAACAGAAATTGATGCAAAAGTATGTAGAAAACAATTATTTAATTTAATGCAATAATGATTATTAATTGAAGAATGTTGCATTTACTTCATAGGTGATTATATTATTAGTGTATTATTTTTAATTAAGTGCTCTATTAGTATTATGAAAAATATTAAATTCATCTCAGTATATTAATTATAATCATATAGTGATATCTCTTAACTCCTCAGTGTGTATATTCGCCTCTCATTGGAATTGCGAACTTTGGACAAATTCTTTGGTATCAAGATTTCCTAACCCTCTTTAAAATATTATATAACTCTCTTGTTGATAGATATAGTGCCTGTTTAGGGGAAATGCTGCTTTCCGTGTCTATATAAAATCTAAGCCATGAAAGTATGGATTACTTTTGTGTATGATGTTTTTCCGCATTGATGTATAGTTCCATTAACACCTGTTAATTTCCAGAAATAATTATATGATATTTTATCAAATAGTATTAATTTACTAGATAATATTTACAGTTACTCGATTATGAATGTTTGTCTTTACTGTGTCTTTAATTTATAAATAAAGATTATTGATAAAAATATGGTAGTTTTTATGCTCGAGCCCATCATTTTTCTCTCAATAATACACTACATACCTCATAACTCTCGCGCTTCTTAAACCAATGCAGTTAACATAACATATATACTCAAAGCTATGAAAATGTACTATTATAATTTTTTTTTAATAAACGAGTTATAATGAGCGATTAAATTCTATTCGCTTCGAGTTTATTGTGTTTTTTCTCTCTAAAAAGATCAAAATGTGTTGATATCGTTGACTCTTGTGTGAAACAAAAGGAAGAGAGCGAAACACCGAGACTAAAAGACTTCGAGGAAAGACTTCTGCTAGTGGTAAATCAGAATTTTATCTTTTCTCTGGATAAAATTCGAGATATGAACCATACTACTCTATCCTGCATAGACTTGATCAATCGAGTTGTGCATAATACTAGAAATGAGTGAACCGAGTTTCAGCACGAACGACTAAACAGAGTTGTGAAATTAGACAAATACTTTTTTTAAAAATTATAGATTAGAATAGGAGAATCGCGATCCTAGATCGGGAGAATATCATGATTCTTCTAAAACGGGCACATTAGTTTTTTTCTATCCCTCTTACAATAAAATAAAAATTGACTACAGAAAAAAACACTAAAGAAAAAGCAAAAAAGAGAAGAAATAATACAGTAAAAAAGAAGAAAAAATAAATATAACCAGTCAATAATGAATCATGATATAGCTTGTACTTGTGTTGATAAATTTCCTCGAGAAGTACTTCAAGCTCAGAATTTCGACTTATAAGTAGCGCGCACCATAAATAAAAAGTGCTCCGCCGGCAAGACACTTTGCTGGTAAGCGACTAAATATTCAGTCAATATATTACCTTCTTATCATGTCTGTCACTATTATTCTCGCAGAGACAAAGCATCCTGTTTTTTTTACTCCTGTATTTTTACCGAATTCACGAATTCTCTATTCTCTGTGTGCTATTTTCTCGCGGAAATGCTCCAGTTTGCTCTCTGAGATTCTCTATTACCTTGTTAGCGATATAGTTATTAGTTCTCCAAATTAATGAGTTTTCCTCATCTTTGAATGTGTGGATTAACAAAAGCGATCAACTCACCACAACACTACGAACACACACACACACACAACTACATATGATACAATAATAACTCTCCGTTATCTTGACTATAATAATAATGTAAATTCTTGTTATTATTCATATTTTACGATATAAATAATCATCATTATTAGAATTGCTCATGTATAGGATATATATAAATTTCAACAATTAAACAAAAACTATACATAACCACATAGCTGTATTCAACCCTTCTGAAAAAACTCAATATATACAGATACAGAATACAATACTACATAAACTCGAACTTTCCTATGATTATTCCTCAATGATAATCTTCTCAAAAAACTCAAATCTTACCCTAGACTCCTACTCCTAGACTCCTACTCCGATACACTAAAATACACAGATTCAACAATTCTAAGCTCCGATTACACACCGATTTCACCGCTTTGATCATATATCGGTTGCAATCAACCTTATCCGGTCTTCGTGTCATTAGAATTTATGGACTAAAATGCTCATTAGAAGTTATTTACTCTTTGTATCTATAACAAAAAAATAAAGAGGAAGAAACATTGAAAAGAGATCAGTTATTATAAACAATTTATCCATTTCTTGGCAGAAAATCGATTCTAAAGTTCTAAGAAGGAAGACTGAACTAAATTTGCCGACTTCCTTTCAATTAACTCAAACCATTGTGTTTCGAACATTTTCCTTCTAAGACTCTAAATGAAATTTGACCATATATATATATATATAAATATTATATATATATATATATATACCCTATATTAATATATTGATAGTATTATTTATATATATATATATATATTATATAATATATTAATATAATATATATAATATAATAATATAGTATATTATTAAATATATTATAATATATTAATAGTAATTATTATTAATTATACATTAATATATAATATTATTAATTAGTATATATTAATATATATATATAATGATATATGTATGTTATGATACAATATATGATATTATTATGTAATATATATACGTTAATATTTACATTATATATTATTAATTATATATATACGTTATATATATAGTATATATATACTTATATGTATATATATTATATATTAAAATAAATAACTTAACGAATTATACAGATCTTTTGTCGTAGTATTAATAATTAATATATTACTTAAATAAGTGATATAATTTTATTTTTATAAATTCTTTAAAGGTATAAGTTTTTTATATCTATATAGATTTGATAGATAATATTTATACGTATAATTAAATCGTGATCTATGAATGATTAAAGCTAATATTTATCCTAAACCATTATATAAACGTTATATATGCAATTAAATAACAATTTTTATGAATTGCATCTCATATAATACTTGTATGAATATAGTTATAAGGTGGGTGATAAAGTATTTAGATGCTCAATTTTTAATATAAATTATTAAATAAAAAAAACATATTTATATAAATAAATAACATTGGTATCAAGTATACCGCTAACTCAACAACTTTAAGGGATAATCAGAAATTATATAGAATATATACTATTAATATTTATACCATTACCATATATATATATATATTATATATTATATATTAATATTATATTAATATAATATAGTTATATATATTATATCTAATATATTATATATATATATATATATATTTAATTAATTATATTTATATATATATTTATATTATAAATAAATATATAATTAATATATAAATAATAATTACTTATTTATGTATAATATTTTGTTATATATATATATATAAATAGATTAATAATAATAACAATTGTTATTAACTAAATAATATAATAACATACAATATAATATTTTTAAACAACAATGAATAAATCAGATATAAATTTATATCTAACTATTAAAAAATTAGTAATACAATATTTTCAAAGTAAGCTTTTCGCTTGCGGATTTTACGCGTCAAAGCCTCTTCGGGAAACAAAGTTATTATAATAAAGCATAGTATACTCATTACACTCCCAAAGCCTACTTCTTTGGGGTTAGATTACTCTTAATTTAATTAATTGTTTTCCCGGAATAAAACTTAAAAAAATAGAATCTTAAATATAAAATTGGAAATATGTATTTACTTATTTATTTTACAGTGTATATAAAATTCTTTTCTTTTTCCACTCCTCCCTCTATATATTAGTAGTGTATTTTTTAGATTTGATAGATATACATATTATATATAATTATATTTAATATCAAATATATTAACTATATATATATAATATATGATTATTAATATTAATATATATATATATATTATATTATAATTATTCCATGATATATTATATTATTTATATTAATATATATACTATATATGATTATTAATCATATAATATATAATATAATCAATAGTATATTATATATATATATACTATATATATAAAATCATATAAATATACTAGTTTATATACGGTATATATATGTCAGATGTTAGGTTATTGAATACGTAGATCGGTGTGAGAGGAATTCATTTAATAACATATATACTCATATAGTTTTATATATTAATTATATAATTAATATGTTTTCTTTAATTTATTAAAATATTAAATAATAATATACATATCTCCAAGTATACTATATAGTATACCTTTAATTATTATCCCCTAACCCTATATCACACCCCTAATAGAGACTCATAACTAATATCTATGCAATTTTATACTAATAATAGAATATGACTTAGTTAAATATATTCTTATTAATCCTATATATAGGATAATATATAATATCATATATATATATCGTGTAGTGAGAAGCAGGAATGTATTATTTAAAATTACATGGTATAAATATTATAGTAGTTTTGCTACTATAATGATTGTGATTTTGACCATAACTATTCAGTATACTATGCTATATAGCATCATCGGTACTACTATATATATATAATCATGCCTACGATATTAATAGTTATAAAATTCAATAAATACATATATAGCCTATCCACAAGTAGAAAACACCGACTAATGAGTGCTATGTATTATTATATACTAAAAACAAATAACTATATATAAATATAACTCATATATACTATATATATCATATTATATTAATAATATATATAATATATATAAGTATATC
Organism: Trachelipus rathkii; assembly: GCA_015478945.1. Taxonomy (NCBI): domain Eukaryota; kingdom Metazoa; phylum Arthropoda; class Malacostraca; order Isopoda; family Trachelipodidae; genus Trachelipus; species Trachelipus rathkii. Next base: position 7,775 of record JABUQX010109763.1, read on the forward strand.
ATAATAACACATACATACCTCTCCATAATTATATACTCAAAAATAAATTGGGAATATGATTCTAAGATAGTGCTATGTAGTAACCTATCTACACTTATATGTGTATATAAAAACTAGTTTTGTCAGTTGTATGTAAAATAACTATGAAGTGGTAGGGTGATAACAAAAAAACTTGTGTGAGTTTAGCAGTTATAGATAAATTACATAAGTGTCGCATGGAGAAAAAGAGTATATTTATGAAGACATCTTAAGAACAAATTTTTTGTGATGTATGATGTCATTTAAAGTTATAGAGCAACTCATGTCAGTGATAGAATGTGAAAAGATTCTACCGATCAAATTTGAGTAAGCCTACCGTATTTTATCGATAACACTATAATAATAAAGGCTGCTCTCAACAAAAGCCTATGTAGTAAGTTCAATACGAATATATGAGCGTGACGTAAAATTTACTCTATCTCGTGCTGTTAACTACTTATGTCATAGCTTATGTTCTTCTCAGTAACAATGCATCATGAACCCGACTCGTTGTCGATATGTATCGTTAAAAGTAATAGGTGGAATATACTTTATTAAGCGGCATACAGAGTACTTACAAAAACTATTACGCATCCTGATAACTCTCAAGTTACATACATAAATGATCTAATTAATAGGTACTAGATGAGAGATACAGGATATATTATCTAACCGCTCTAGTTGGTGGAGCTGAGTATGCGTGACATGAGGTACTGCACATAACTAAAATTAATTCTCTCTAAATATTACAGACTCACAATAAATCTTTATCATATGCGAGATTATGTTTTATTAACAAAACAATCAACTGATAGTAAGTGTTATGCTATACGTCATTTTTAATAGTTACAGCTCATGCACGACCGTAATGACCCAAACGTGTATTACCATAAAGATAGATTTAACCATTCCATATAATTCACATATTTATGTTTGGCATAGAGATTCAGCTATATAATAGAGAAGTTACCATAACTGATTGGGATAGTCACAGCACGGTATTATGTCACTCACTGTTATATTATAGAACTTTATATTCGGTAATAGGCTCTATAAGGGCATAGTAACATCTTGTCAGGGGCGGTTCTTGAGTGATTTTTTCTTAAATATTTTATCTTCGGGGTGTATATTATTTTTAATATATTCTTAATTATTTAATATATAATACATCAGAGTCCATCTATAGAATCTTTAATAAGTGAGAATCTCTCTACCTATACACTTCTCAGTAGTAATGAGGCCATTATAAAGCGAGAGTAACACGTCAATTACAACTTTGAACTCTAGATCTTATAACCTTATAATACTTATAAGTTATATACAAATGTAGATTTATACTCAAACGCCCAAATTTTTATAATTTTATTTTTCATACGCCTTGGCTATGTTTATCATATTTCTTATATTATAATACTTATCTCAGTCGATCATCCCCTACCTGTTACTATCTCACGCATAACCATACTTATTCTATATATAGCTTAATTATGCTTTCCCCTACTAGGCCTAGAATTCAAAATTAGGTAGGTATAGAATATCACATTTTCTTATCTCAGTGACCCCCCCTGTTACTCTCGCAACCATACTTATTCGGCATTATTGCTTTCTCCCTCTAGGCCTAGACTCAAAATGAGGAGTAGAAATTATATAGTGGTGCCCAAAAACGCAAACTGGCAGTAGGAAAAAAATTAGATGAACAATAGTTTAAAAAAATTTCAAAAGTAACTCAAATGTTTAGTTTTGCTAGACCGAGCCCGAGCACAGTTGAGCCAAGCATTGTTACTACTGAAATCGACATTGAGAAGCAAAACAGAAGTGAAAATTTGAAACTATTGATGAAACTTGTGGTAAGTCCATAAATTTGAGTTTGATGACGATAATTTCAGCTTCAAGTTTTGCAACTGAAAGTGAGCAATTTTCTCTGCCACAATTTCGATTCCTACCTGATGTTGCACTATGGGATATTTATATCGATTTACCGGCACTACATAGCTGTTGGGCTAGATCAGGTCCAAAATGTTGCCAAAATTTCGAAACATAATTTCGAACTTCGCTAGCTGGTCGACGTTTTTCAACATTTCACTTGCAACATGAATTACCAGAAGGCGCAAAAGTCGGACGTGATTGGATTGTTTTTTCACCATCAGATGATTTATTTTTTTGTTTCGTATGCCGACTATTCGGTGATCATAGTTCCAATGATACTGCTATTTTTTCAGCAGTTGATTTTAACGATTGGAGAAATAGTAGTCCATAGATCTAAAGTTATGAACATTCGAAGAAACATGTGGAAAACTATTTGGCACGCCTGCGGAGAGCAAAACAACTGGAAAACATAGACGAGTGTTTTAAAAGTAGCTTTGAAATTGAAATGGACTATTGGCGCGATATTCTAAAGCGAACTGTTTCCGTAATAAAATTTCTTGGAGTGAGAGGATTGCCATTTCGTGCATTCAACCAAGCGATTGGTTCTAATCAGAATGGCAATTATTTGGGTATTTTGGAATTACTAAGTGAATATGATTCACTTTAAAAATTCATGCTTGCGCAAAATTATGGAAACATAAGGGGAAAGGTCGGCCAACATCATATTCTGTCAGCGAATATTTGCCAACGAATCTAAGTCCTTAATTTTCTTAATTGCAAAAATAAAAATAAACCCAAAAAGGTGAATTAAAATTAAAGAAAGAAAAAAAATAAAAAAACAAAAAAAAAAAAAAAAAAAATAAATAATTGAATGAAATTATATAATAAGAGTTCTATAAAGTTTTCTACTGAGAGTCGTTATGATTCACTCCAGTGTTAGTCACATGGACAGGTTGTGGTTTGTCCACGGATTCGTAAAGTAATTGAAGAAAACCTGATCATTGAACTAATATTTTTGGAGTTCTTTCCGATCGAAGAATCACAATATCCACGAGCAAGCCATTCGAAAAAGATATGTTGTCTCTATAAACTTATTGATTGTAGATAACTAATATGAGACTTTATGAAAATCGCAATACCTTGCTAAGAGGCCAATCATGTGTAAAATTGTCAATAATAATAAAATATATAAAAAGAAACCATGTCGCCGGGTGTCTATATGAGAGATAAACACTCGCTAGGAAGCCTCATAATAAGTTTATCGCCTAGGCAGATTGCACTATATATTTGATTGGAGTGCCCATTGAATTTGATGCAACACTAGAACACCCTATTGTTATATTGTAATATAGTCATTTATAATTAATAAAACTATTTCAAGATATACATTGGAACACATGGTACTTATACGACACGACAATGTGTATGCAAAAAATTTGATCTGCCTGAAGGTTAAAATTATTGCAATTCATCGACTAACTATAACCCGCGGTAATCGCGTACTGAATTTATTCACCCTCAATTTGAACACGCCCGCCCAATTCTCCTTGGGTTGGTCTCAAACACCATAGTTTATTTCAACTGCTGTTTGAATTACCCAGTATCACCAGTTCATTGAGCTAAGACGAAAAAAGTCTCCTGCGTGTAGTTAAATACTCAGCTCTTCCTTGAGACTCACTAGAGCCAGCTCGTTATAACCGTTAAGAATCGTTTGCCTCCTTCGCGTTTCATCTAATTGTCTCGTTTTGCTAGCGCTAGAGGTCCTTTGTGATTGCTTTCCGCAGAGATACTGACAAAAACAGAGCATGTCGTCTCACCATCTCACGTCGTGATGCTCTGCCTCTCTCGTTCGCAAGGATATACTGGTAGTATACAGCAAAGCTCTTTTCGTCTACGCGCTCGCGAAATGGCGAAATAAACGGGTTCTCGGAGTCTCCTAAAGAAATTGGGAGACAACAAGATCTTTTAGTTCTGCACTACTCAGTTTTATCTTTGTATTTCGCCCTAACGCGAAGATTTTTAAAATTATTGCATTTCATTGTACCAAAAGTTCTATGACCCTTCTCTTATGCATCTCTAAGTATAAGCCGCTCAAAAACTATAAATAACTTGAATCTGTCGCCTCTCTCTATCCTTAAATCTTGAAATCTCTCAACATATGCGCTAGTTTGTGCGTTTGGCCCTAGGTTCGAGTGCGTAGTGAAGGCGGAATGTAGGGAAACCGACATTAGCAATATAGTTCAAAGCAATAACCATTCAGGTCGCCCTTATTTTCGGTCATGAACACAGCCAGTAGTTGCTCTTCGCGTTGGTCAGAATTCCAGAAAGAAATAAAAGTATTGGCTCGTTTTTCATCGTATATTTCGTGAGTAATCCGTGATTCTGATTATTGTACGTTCTTACAGAAGTCATCGTGGTCAAACACAATTGCACGTAACAATCTGCTAGGGTTCAGGTTCGGGCATGTAAGATTATGTGTGAGAAGTGTACTTGTGAGGGGTATTTACCAATTAAATTTGAATTATGGGCGGTTTAAGCGTTAGCAAAGTGTATTGCATGTGTCATTGACTATACAGTGAATCATGCCTCCCGGTTATGGTATTCTCCCTATACCCAAAAATTCACTGGCTGCGGACCCTGTTTAGTGCCCCCACGTGTGTAAAGTTAGTGCAGCACCTCAGCAGCGGGAGTCCCAGGAACCCGATTTGCTCGTAAATGCTCTTTCGTTGTAAGTATAGGATAAGTAATTGCTCGATGTTTCCGATCCTTTTGTCTTCTTAGTTTAACGCGCTCTACAGTGCGTGAGTTTTAGTTTTATTTCGTTCAGTGCGCGAATTCCGGTAATGGACCAAATTCCAATCGCTAACCCATGTTCCCCTACACTAACTGTGGCTGGTTGGGAATTCCAGGAATTCGTGTGACTTGCGATTATGGTTTTGACGATACCTCCTCAAGCATGGTGAATGGAAAATTGTAATTAGCGAGAGCATTGGATCAAATGTGGTGCTCTACCCTAACATCGCCTCAGTGATACCCTTAGTGAAGTAACTCTCTGCGTGAATCAATATCATAGTACTGCTGATGTAATAGCTACGTATCAGTATCTTTACATGCCACTGCATTAGCAGCTGATAAAAGCGCTATAATAATACCTTTTAATCTGTGTTAGCGGATATTTCCTTCCAATGTGAGAATAAAGGATTTCTAATGCTTAAAATTGCTAAAAGCTATTACGTACAAGTTGCTCCTTAGAAACCGAACTCTAATACACTTGTGTTTGTTATCATGAAATACCATTCATTGGATCCTACGTCCGCTGCATATTGGCTTGGGTAATGTTTGGCAATTAATTTCTTCTCGTCAAGACCCGACACCGCGAATTAATAAAATATCTGTAATAAATAATGTACCTTTTATAGTTACGCAAACAAAACAGTAAATGCGAAATTTTCTAATGTATTGTGTCTTACTAAAATTTCAATATTAACTATATAGTTGATTTTTATAGTTTTGTTGATTTGCTTGAACTAACACTTAACTTGGATTAGTTCTGGTACTTACTCTTACATTTTTCTCAATGATTGCATTGGAACACCTCCTTCTTTGCCAGTAACACGTAAGAACAGCCATTCTAGAAATAACCCAAGCGCTCATCGCTATGTATTTTGAGTCTATATATATACATCTGCTTCTCTCGGTCGTTACAAAATCGTCAATGGCTTTCGCAAGGTTTTAATATATATATAAAACTCCAAAGCCTTACTCAAACCGCCTCTCCTCTCTCTCTCTTACTCAAAGCCAAGTAAAAAATTCTCTTCATTTGACCTCATAACTGAGTATAAACTAATATACTATATATATATATTATATATAAAAGTATAATTATATAGTTAGTTATACTAATATCTTAATATACTATCTTTGAGATTAACCCTCTCTCTCCTCTCTCAGAAATAATCAGTGCGGTATTTCATATATTTGCTATGTTACAGCTAGTAATACGTCGCACGCTTTCATCTACCTTTAATATATATAACGATGTCTACAAAATGTTATACATAATTTATATTAGTTATGATAGTATACCACATAAAATGAATTATTATGATTTCATAACTGGAATTGAATATAACTCCTCTCGCTACTGTGGCATATATCCTATACTACTCCACTCTCTCTCCTCAAAAAATCGTAAGTTTCAGTAATTGTATTGATTCAATCTAGGACCATGTGTATTTCCGTAAGCGGATAAACAAATCTTGTCCAGATCAATCATCCCTCTATACATGTAATGCTTCTCCGGATAAGCGGTAATATTGCGTGTATACGTAACCTCATACTCGCTCGCCATGAGTGAACTCTCTCCTAAGCAGGCATAATCTTTGCTGTGTAATCTAATATATTACCTTCATGGGAAGGTTTGCTGCTAATGATAATTGGATGGTGTACTCATTGGCGGTACTATTGACCGCCATATTTGTCTCTGTTGTAATAGAAACTAAGATTTCTTTGATAGCTCGACGCTTTGTCTCGTTCACGATTGCCAGGCTATGATTGTAATGCACTCTGTGGTTGTGTCTAGATTTAATTGTATGAGTGCCGCGTTCGTCACAATAAGCTACGGCTTACGGACGATTTTAGGTTACTGAATTTTACTGTTTGTGCGGTGCGTGCTTACATTTGTGTATGCTTAACGTCCTTCCGAAACACGTGGCCATTACCTTTACCTTGCCATTCATCGTTGAGTCAGGACAGTGTAGGGCATCGATTACGAATGGATCCCACTACCACTGTTTCCCGGTTAACCGAACATGAAATGTCGTTACGGTGCGGCCCCGAAAATCACCCTCGGTGTGAAATAATTGGATTTCGAGCTGAGGCATAACGGTCTATATTTTCCATATTAATCGTAGCTAGGCACACCTCTTGACCGAACGTGTTAATTTCGCGCTCGGTAATATACACACAAACTAAGTACTCGATACCTTCCTGCAAAAATATATTCACATACTCAACCTCCACCAAGAATCATTTTTTTATTGTCTAAGACCCAGGTGCACAGAGCTAGCTCGCTCTCGATCCACACAAGTTACTCAATTAATGGAGAACTTCTCTTTTCTCTCGTAATCGTGCCCGCGTGCATTGGCGGAAGACCGTTAATACCGTAGACTCCTGCGGTTGAAGAAGAGGTGGGGGCTTGAGAGAGTCGCCAACGGACCCGATCGGACTAGCACACGGCGCCACTTGCCCATTACCGGATGGCGTCATAATCCAGGTCGTCTTCGTGCGTTCGGGTGCTTGCAAAGCAAAGCCATTCCATGCAGTTCCACCACAGAAAGTACAAGGGACTTGGCCAAACGAGGGACTTCTCACCTTTGCCTCGCTTGTGCGTATTTGCTCGGGTGGTTATCTGCAACGGCGGTAGCGACCTGGGGTAGCAGAACCGACTAATGCCTCGCGCTTCCCTGCACATTTGTCCTTGGTTTACCGATGAGGCGTGACTTCTACGTGATGCGAGTACGGTTCAACAGCAGAAACAACCACATATGGAACGAGGACAATCCGCACGCAATGTTCATCACAGTTCACCAGGCGAAACTTACCCGTAAACATCTGGGATGGAATTTCTTGGGGATTATCTGCTCGGAGCTGTCATCATGTCCACCGACGTTTGGATGGACCTGGTCGTACCTGCAACTAGCTAGAACGACGCTTCCTGTCAGCTCCATGGACGACAGTACCGTGCTGCGCCCGCAGAGACATGTGGTATCCAACTCATGATGGCGCTCCAGCTCGCACTTCAGCCACCAAAGTACTGGGGCGCATTCTGAACAGAGATATATATATACAACTTGACAAGGCATGAGTAGGAGAGCGCGGGACCTTTGCGTGGCCTGCAAGAGCTCACCCGCACCTGCACGCCCTAGATTATTTTCCTTGTGGCAGTGAATGGAGTGTATGTGGACATCTAGCGCCAGTCCAACTACAAGGAGAGGAAATGATTCAGGCCGAATATTCACTGCGTTTGATGACAAATCAGACACAGTGAGGCAATGCGCTTCGGCATAGACGTCGACAGGCAGTGGCGACCGCCGAGTGTACGAATGTAGTCAGTACCAGGGCAGAACACTTTGATACCTCGCTTTAATTTTCCAGAACAGAAGTAAAATGATTTTTCATAACAAGCTACCTTGTTTGTTTTACAACCTGCGACTGTCAGAACACATTACGTCTCTTAACAAAATATCTTTATTAGGTTACCGTCTATCAACCTCGGAGTACACAGATGTACGCACGCAAACATACATAACATTTAGCAATAACCCAAATCTCCGGTTACGAGAAAGTAACCGGGACGCGTCAAACAACATTCACGTGTTTGTTTATTTTACATCATCCCGTTAACTTTGAAACGCGCAGCATCTACAAACATAGCTTATTACAACTAAATGTTCCTTATCGTTTGCTCTATCAGCCCTTCGAGTTGGTCGCAGAGGGTGGTATTTTAATCACCCTGTATATATATAATATATATATATGCTAGTATACTTGTATATAGACTATATATATATATAGTTATTATATTATATATTATGATATTTAGTCATTATATATATATATATACTATAATATATATATATGCGTATAAAATTATATATATATATATATATTATATAATATTAGTATTATATATATATACTAATATATATATATATATATATATATATATATATATCAGTATATATTAAGATACCTGCAGCCTGCTATAATCACTGGGTATATATAGTCCATCTACTATGATATATTTATATTTTAGCTAGTACACATATCTGTATAAGTACGTATATTATTACATATTATGGATATATTAGTACTATATAATACTTACTACGTTTTCTCATTTCACGATATATATCTAACCTCATACTAAGCATCATATACACATACTATAATACTATCTTATTTAACTTCAAGCCTATCTTTCTGACGACGAACTGTACTACTCATATTTAGTATATATATTATGAATTATCATAACTACCATTATACTATCACTAATGCACTGGTACTGCTCGTATCATACTACACATTCACATCGTTATATGATATGAGAGATATATAGTGATATATATATATACTAGTAGTATTATATATATATATATATAAATAGATATATAGTGTATATATTATATATATTACTATTATAAGTATATTATATATATATTATTATATGTAATATATATAAATATATATATATTGACTATATATATAGTGTATATTTATATATTATATATTATATATATCATTACTGTCATATAAATATATATATATAAATATTATATACTTATAATATATATATAGATATAGTATATAAACTATTACTACTCTGGCTAATTAACCTATATATAGCTATAATTATAATATATATAGAGTATACGGTAATATATACGCTTATAAGCTTGACGGGTCTCATGTAAATGATGAATAATTGCAGGAATGTTGACCCGGAGATATAGATATATGGTATATATACTATATAAGTATATATACATAAGTAGACTGTATAGGATAGATATATAGAGCCGAACGGTCAACGGGCCAGTAAGCTCGCAGATAGCAGCCAATGTGGATAAAGTGTTGCAAGCAACATTCTATGCTAACATTGTTTTTCAAGGTTTTACGTGGTCAAGGTTAGGTTTTTCTAAGGTCGGTGAGACCGAATTTAAGGTCTGGAAGACCGACTTCCGCGGTTCTTGAGCCTGAACTCAAGGATTTTTAAGCCCCAGAAGTGGGGCGGAGCCCCTCAAAGGGGGCTTTGGTTCATATAACGCGCTCTCTCGCGTCTCGCTCTCGATAGATCATTTTGATGGAGTTTCCAATCGGATTGTATTCATGATCGATTTACCCGCGCTAAATACAGATCTCTTAGAATCGTAGCTTTTCTATATGTGCTGCTGGGCGTTGGGGCATATATTAACTAATTGTAAATCATAATCGAAAGAAATTAATAATTACTTATACATAACATCCGATTAATCGCTTTGTAGTGATTGTCAAGACAATTCTTATTCTAAAGAAGGTGAGGAAGAAGTATGAAAGGAAATAGAGATATTTGCTTCAAACTTGGAATATAATGGATATATGGGATAAGGACGAATCCCGTGTAAATTTCAAGTGTGTAGGATGTATATAGAGGGTGGGTACACCCCCGAGGGTGGACGCCGATATTGCGCGCTCTCTTGTGGCGTGATTCTGCGCGTGGTGAGTTTAGGCTAACGCAAGCGGTTTTGGGGGCCGAGCCGAGCAACCTTGGATGGTCAAACAGACGAGGTCTGTTTGACCGACAGGGACACAAGGACTTTGAGCGCGCTTGCGCATAGCGCCAACACTTACTTTATTTGATTATTATTATTTATTATTATTATTATTCTGTTCGAAGAAGTGTTTCCCGAGAAGGAAACAACTTTGAGTTGTTTTGTGTAAAAAAAACCCTTCTGGCGGCCTCGCTTCCTTGGGTACGCCACTCATTTCTAAAATCAGTTAATGAGGTCTTCCACTGTGGATCCGCAACCACCCTCTTAATATCAACATAATGTTTTTGTGCTATCCTTCTGCAGTCGAATTCATCGAACTCGACCCATGAAGTGTAACTCGCTCTATCTCTCACGCCTGAACTGTAACATTTTCCGTCGAAACACTGTGCAGCTCACTACTGGACCAACGCTAGCTCTGCGACAATCCCTGGACGCCCGCGCATATCTTGACTCGCGTCGACACCGGGCTCGCTAACGGTCCGCGCGGTCGCTCTCTCTCTCGCGAAATATGCCGAGACGTATACGGAGCGGGATTGCCTCCATCGCGTAGTCCGCTCCGTGTCGGTCTCTGTGAGACTCTACTCGTGTGTTCTCTTCGTACCGCTCTTTCTCCCCGGCTCGCCTACTTGATCTCATATTGTAAAGTCTGAATGTGAGAGACGCTTAACTCTCTCTCAAATATAATTTTGGACCATATTATTCTAATAATATTATTCTAATGAAAGGTAGAATACTTATAATAGCACTGATTCACCATCTCACTCGCCGCGAGTTTCTGCACATAAGGTGACCTCACTGAGATAGGTCACTACCTAATGGTAGGTGAGCTAAGTACCCCCTAATTATATCGTACTTAAGGTTCAGATTTTCGTTCACTTAGAATAACCATGTAGTCTTTAAACGGTTTACGGAGTGGTAAACATTTCTGAAGAATAGGTTTACATAATATTAGTGAATTAAACGTTTAATCTCGTCGTGTGAAGACGTGTATACGTCTCTCTCTACGTCGCTCACGCCCCCTCACCTATTTCATCATTAAAGTATAGTAGGGTATAGGGTGAGTAACATGCATATGGAGTAGACTTGCTTACTTATATAAATTATATAAATATGACGGTATCGTATTTGAAAGACTGATAAGATACTTCTCAGAGAAAGGCATGGAAGGTATCTATGGATCTTCGGAGCTACGGAGTCGGAGTTGGATTCGCGTTTCGGAGTCCTATGGACCCCAGTATACATATATATAGTCGGGGCCCCCCTTTATGTGAAACTAAAATAAAAGTTATATGTAATAATGATAATTATATGCTACATCTAATTGGGTGAAAATGTAGTGAAATAAAATAAATTAAATATAAATAATTAATTAACTATAAATAAATAAAGTTAATAAAATATTCTTTAATTCTATTATATGTGTTATATATAACAATTATCAAATTTTAATGATTTTATTTATAGTAACTAATATACCCTAAAGCTATAAATCACTCACCTAAATTCTAAGCCCCCATCCATGACCCCCTCCTATCACCTCTCTATGCCCAAATCTCTTTAGTATTTATAGATATTACTATATATAGATCATAATTGCTAAATATTAAAGGTCACATATTATATATATATTATTCGAGTAAGTAGTTATTTGTGAGTTTTAATACATAATAAATTCTCTTGAGAGTCTGAAACTTCTTCACTTTCTAATAATATAATTGCTGACGTTAAACCTAATAAGTTTATATTCACTTTAAATAAATAAGTCATCAAAAATGTCTCAGACCAGTGAAATTATTAATTAAGATAAGTACTCAATAAACTAACAATAATATCATATAAATATACAGTTTTTAAATAATAAGAACATTTTCAGCAAATTTATTATTTATAGACCATAACAGTTATTATACAACCAAGAACACTAAAAGTTGGGTAACGCCGCTACAAAAGATAAAAAGTTAACCTGACCATGCATAACGTACTCTAAGAACGGTACCTTTCAGCGTTTGTTGAGCGATAGCGCAGCAGAAGCGAGAGACATATGAACCTCTCAGAATGCATTTAAATTCGGAACTGTTAGCTTATATCTTCACACTATACTGCATTCATGTTGGAGTGTAGCATAGTATTATGACACCTCCTCAGTCGAATTATATAAGACCATCTGATAACGTGAGATGTAATTGTTCTCATTATCCTGCAAGACAACCTGCGTGAAAGGTAGTAGCTAACGTACACAATGTTTCCTGGTTATATCTCAATACCTCGAGAGACTAGAAGCATAGTAAGATACACTAGATATTATGAATGTATGTTAATAGTTATAATAATAATTACACATACTGATAACAGTTTATTAGCGTTTAATGAATAACGATAGACCAATGACCGCAATCTACCACATTAACAAACATTAACACCAGTGATATACGCTACTAAGATACGTAGCTGCACTAGCAAAAATAGAGACATTTCTCTCTGCCTTTATCACAATCTAATATCTCACTAAGCAATGGCTCGCTCTCATTTTACATTAAGATATGTAAATAATTGAAACTCGAATAAATATTTTACGCAAATTTAGCTCGATAAACTTCTCGATACACCCGTTAACAATACATTTAGATACATAGATTAGTGTGGAGTATACCAGGAACCCAAACAGAGTATAGTGTGTTCACACCTCAAATGTAACAGTCATAAGAAACTTTACAATGAACATTTAACATTATTAACATCACCACACTACTACCAACCCCAATCACAAACTAGAAACACACAAACACAACCATCACAGCACTAGACACCAACAACATATTTGGATGAAGGATACTAAGGAGCTCTACGAGGTGCTCCGCTTATCATAACGAGCTAAGATCCAACATAGAAGTCACCCTCCACTAATACACATCGCGAGGAAGATGGTAAAGACCATACCGCTCGTGTCCTGTTCACCACTGTACAGGAAGTGGTATGAATGCACCCCATATGTGCTCACCACTAGGCTATTCCAGCCCTTTTACATAATGACACACACGATAACCATCCACACCATCTAGGAATTCTCATATGTGGGGATCGGTGATGTGAGTAGTATGCTTGTGAGTTAAATCATCCTTGCTGGAGTTAATGATAAACGTACTGTTTGTATATATATATAATATCAGGTAAGCTTACGTAACGTAACTATGTTATAAAATAATTACTATTATGACCTTAGTGTACGTCAGGTAAAATAAAATTTCAAACCACATCTGATTAATTGTTGTAGTGAGATAAGAATATAGTTAAAACGCGACTTAGAACGGCTTACCGGTAGATATTCTGGACGTTGGATAAAGAAAATATTCCTCGAGGTTTACATTCTAGTTAAGCCCGTAAACACTTCTAGGCGATGATGGGTGAGTAGCTGCCCCTCCCGTGCATGCCCGCGCTCCTCATCGCTGTGAAGCTCTCGTGTGGACTGTGCGCCATTGTAATAAGTAAATGTTTTAGGTTTATCCTTTCTTTTAAATAATATCAAACTTAGATACTAAAAGTTTCAAAGGTTTTTTTCAACATACAAATAAAATTTGATGTGATGTTAGCTATTAGTTTATAGCTTATCTAGTTAACTACACTCTAGTATACTAGATGAATCACTTTGATGAAGATGTAATATGATATGTCTCAATAATTCATTTGAGTTCCCCAAGGGTAGAAAACTAAGTATCTTATTTGAAACAACTAAGATTGTGAGTACCCAACCTTTTTTATTAAATAATATTAATATAGTATAGCGTATTTGTATAAGCTGTATATAATACCGTCACAGCTCTTAGCCATAGTTATTGCGTTATGCAAACGATGCTCTGGAAAAAGTGGGTAACCAATTTCTAGTATGATATTGTATGACTCACTGTGATTAGTCATTACTTTATCCTCATATTTTAGCTTAATAGGGATTTTACTAAGAGTAGATAGTTAGTGAGTATATATATTATTCTCATATACGTACTATAGGTATATGTAGCCACGATAATTTTATTAGAGGATATGTGTGATGAGTTTTTAGTAATGAGATTATTATACTGTCTTGATTATATACTTTGCTAACCCGATGGTTTCACCCCACACACATATAGATTAATAATGGCATTATGCACTTATTGATAAAGCCAAAAGCCAAGAAGTTCTTTTTGTTGTAAGTAATGTTTATATACAGCTCATAATTTACAGTTAGATAGTACAATTTCTGGAAAAAAAGGATTCAAATCGATGATGTTATATATATTATATACTGTATATCGATTGACACTTTGATGGAAGTAGTGTCACTGTCATATAGTTTACAATAGATTGGTGAGCAATTTGTAAATTTAAGTTAAGTTTATATGGAATTTTGTATTATATGTTAACAAATTTATAATAGTCATAGCTATAATATATAATGCTACGAACAAAGTGGGAATCATAACTTCACCAGATGATATTAGTATGTCCATTATATTACTGCTATTATCTTATTGTATAAGTATAGGGGAATTTTATCAGGTGAGTGAGCTGTTTATTCCATGCTATGCATATATTTTTTTAATAAGTTTGCTAGCTGACCAATATCAATTTTGATTCTTTGTATAGCTCGGAAACAATTATTGCTGATTCGGTTTTTTGTAGCTAAACTTTGTTTCCGTAAGCATATCTTCGCTGGCCGGGCCAAATATATATATTAATAATATTAGATTACTTTAATTAAATAAAGTTATATGTAATGAAATAAACATTCCACACAAACATACAGTAATACATTAGTTAAGTGTGTATTGTGTAAACTTTGTTATAGTTATACGTTTATTTAGTGCGTAAAAGTGAGAGTATGAATAAATGTTTGTTTAGCCAAGAAATCTCCAGGCACCCTTCGTCATGCCAGATGGCTAACACAGGCAAAAGGATCTTACGGTTATATGTTTCCACAAAACTTCCAAGCAATGCTCTTTAAAATCTAGTAAATATTATAATGAAAACTTACTCACTAGGGTGATTTTGGATAAAGTCACACCCAAAGGCAACTGATACTGCACGTAATTTTTGGTACCTGATGTGCCTACTTGAAGACGAAGACAAAAAACATGTTATGATTATGGAGCGTATACAAAGCCTAAGGAATACCTCGTACTTTGCTCATCCTGAGAATGTATTGCTTGCAATGTTAGCGAACACAAGAAAAGAGATAAGAGATTGAGGTGTTCAACGAATTATTCAAGCAAGAGCAAGGAGTCAAGAGATTTTGAACTGCCTGAAGCACTACACTTGCATGCAGATGATTATGCAAACATAATTAATTGGGAAAAGGAAACAGTCCCCCAGTCACAAATTCACAGAGTCACCCAGCCACCCATTTTAAAGGATTTAACAATTGACGAAAGAAAACAATTTGTAAATAAACCAAATAACAATGTTTTGTTTCCATGCAACAGCCAGGGTGTAGAGCATGCAGTAAATGTATTGTAATTACACAAGCGTCACAAGTAGGAATTGGATATGAAAGAAGATATGAGTATATATAATATTGACTGTAATGCAGTCCAGAACAGAACTTCAGTGTTCTGTTAATTGGCACGTTAGTGAACAGAGACACTACTAAATCAAATGTAAGGTGTAGTACGTTAAGGTAGTGTGATATGAAGGAATTATAGTTGATGGTATAATATATCAATAAATCTATTTAATATACATTGAATATATAAACAAATATATTGATTATACTATGAAGTAAAAATATGAAGGAGAGTAAAGTAGTAAATATAAATTTAAATCATTATCTATCTGTGCTATATGGGATATAATATATAATATATATATATATAGCAACAGGCTAGTATGATAGATATTGTTAATATATAATTTAAGGGAAGTTAACTTATTATTTACGTGAAACAGGTACTATAGTGTGTTACCATTTTTAAAATAATTTTTATTCTGAACCAAAAGTTGAAGTATTAATTACGCTTATGCATTTTATATTTTTATACTTTAAATGGGAATATTTCCCATAAAGCTCCTATTAAAATATCCCACAGATGTGGGCTTTGTCACATTGCTAATGGATAGTTAATTACAAATAAGTTTTCTTTAGATATTAATGTTGACTTCTTAGTAGTAACAATTACAGTATTCTCAGTTATATGTCCTACACAAATAGAGTATTAGATCTACTATTAGTTAGAAGTTAAATTGATTGATTATTAGTATTCATTATATACTACTTGGATTTTACTTTATCTTGCCCACAATTGTATATCAATAGGGTTCGTATTATTTACTATTATGAATATAGAGGATTATACATATATAGTATATAACAATAAAGAATTATTATACAAATTTACAGAATAATATATTATAGGTATGCTTAATGAAATATGATGTCGGTATATATATATGAATGGAGATGAGTTGAGTATAAGGGTGCCTTATATCTATATATATATAATTAATTAATATACCTATATATATATATTAATACTATATATTTATTGTATATCGAAAATTGAAAGAAGGATTGGAAGTTTCTCAATCACTCTTGATTTGATTGTTCTGCCAGTTGGTAAATGAAATTTAATTTGGTTATCCAAGTTTTAACACTAGTCTCTAAGAATAAAATAAGAAAAAAAATAACAAAATAGATTTAGTAAATAAAAAGGAATCGCTCTTTTTCTCTCTTTTCTAGAAACAACGTCTCCACGATATTTAAATATTAATTTCAAATTCGAACATAGCGTTTTATATAAAGAGATAAATTTTGTAAGGATTTTTTTTAACCAAGTACAAAACGTATGTACTCCTGGAATTTCAGAATTGGAACTGGGAAAGTAAAAAAAAACGATAATTGTAGAAAAGAGAAATAAGAAGATAGTAGTTGCAATAATAGTAGTAATAAAGTATATTATTTAAATATATAGTGATATATAAATAAATTTTAAATATTATTGTAATGGACTGTTTATAAGTAGGCTAGTCCATAAACGTTAAATTAGAGGCAATTAATGAAATAAAGATATTGACATAGAAATGAATAATGATAATAATATAATGAAATCAATAATAATATAAAATAATAATAATAATAATAATAGACATATAATACAAATAATCACAATAAGAATCCTTAATCATAGTATTAAACTTCACATCACTGGTCATATTACAGTATTGGTTATTTAAGTTATTAATTATGTAGTATTATTTATTATTGTATAATTATGTAGGACTAAGATTATTATTAATTATATTATTATTATTATTATTTATAATTATATTATTACATTATTGGATTTTATTAACATATTCTCTTTAGAAATGATATGATTGCATATATGCTTAATTGAAATCTGATTATTATTTGTTAATGATTGTCGTTTCAAAAAAAAAAATTAAAATAATTAATTTTTATATTATATTGTTACTATTTTAAATATCATTATATTGTTACTCTCAATTAAAATATATTCATTTTATGAAATATAACATAATTCTTATATATGTTTTTTTTTTATTTTTCCTAACTAATAATTAATAATAATTAAAACAAAAAAAATAAATATAATAAAATAATAAAAAAAAAAAAATAAAACTAATAATAATTTAATAAAAAATAAATAAATTAATATAATGAAAAATAATAATATAATATTATAATAAAATATAAAATAAGTTAAATTTATAAGATAATAAGAATAAAGAAAGAGGAAAAAAAATTAGAGTGCTAGGATAATAGAGAAGAATGGAAATGGAATTAAAATGTTTTAATAATAAAATGTAGCAATAATAAGTAATATAAATCTCTCTCTCATAATAATAATAATAATCTAAAATATATATAATGTATATAAATATAATAATGATAACAATACAATAACAATAATAACATAACATAAACAATAACTAATACAATAAGGAAATGATTGTGATTAATGTCAATAAGAGAAAAAGGAATTAAATAGGTAATCTAGAATAGATATGAATCAATATATAATAGATAACAATAATAATAATAATAATTTAAAATAAATAAATATCTAAAAGAGTCATAAGTGGTCTTTTGCGTTCTATAGAATAAACTCATTAGTAAAAATTAGGTGAACTGGCAGAGAAGAATCTTATGAGTGAAGAGAAGTAAGATCATAGAGTGGGTCCTTTGACCAAATATACCGAAGGGTAGATGTTATTATGTAATCCTATTTTCTGGAAAAATAGATTTGGATTTCCTTTGTGGCAATTCGATAGAGTGATAGTGAGTCTCAAAATACTATAAGAAGCTATGTTCTACTAGGAAAATAATAAGAAGTATTAATATAGTACAAAAGTCTTAAAAAGCAGAATAATACTAAAATAAGTATTAATAACTAATAAGTATGGTATAATATATATAAGATTCATAATATTATACTTCTTAAATAAAGGCTATATATATATGGATTATGATGCTTATATAGTAGTAATTTGACAAAATAAATATGCAGATAATAATAAATTGGAAGAAGGTGTAAGTATTAAAATAATAATAAAAGAATACATTAAAATAATAGGAATAGGTGAATACATGAAAATAATAGGGGTAGGTCAATACTTTAAAGTAATAGGAATAGGCGAATACATTAAAGGAAAGTAAAATAAATTAATGAAAAGGGTGTTGTAGTGTGTAGGAAAAACAAACCTTCAACAACATGAAATACAAAACTAGTGGAGTGCTGCTTAAAAAATGAAGAAGTCGATGTAGAGGAATGAAAGAGACTCGAGATCTCGGAAAGGAAATATAAAATCTCAAGGGCATGTATAATAATAATTACCGTACTACGTCCCATAATAACAATTATTCAGAGCTCTTTAAGTTTAAGGTGGATACCTATTGCTTCACAGTCTCTAAAGACAAAAGAGATGGTCGGGGATTGTGATAGTTGTTCCATCCTCCTAGAAACCTTGCTCTCCTTCAAATTACCAGCGGAAGTGAAGGTAGCCTAGCGGGAATGGTGAATCCAAGTCGGTAATTTTCTAACCAAACCTGCTTTACAAAATTTCTTATTTTATGGCCTCTGGAGACGTTATTCTTCTTGGGATGAAACTGTTCACGATTTAATTAAACCGTGGAATGAAGAATTAATTTGGAAAATACAATATCAACTTCATAGAACTTAAGGTAGTCACTGAACTAATAGACCGTTGTTTAACTCTAAGAAAATGTAAAATAATTTTCGTATTTTACAAGAAAATAATACAAATTCATTACCCCAGGATAGATGTTGAAGTGCACGATGACGTCATCGCGGATACTTAAACATAATTTCAATACGTTACCAGAACACGTTCCTTAGGCACGCCTTGATGTATAAATCATGTGATTTTTTTTTATTTGTATTATCTTTTTTTTTTTGTTTATGTTTTTCTTTACTTGAAGATTTTCCGCCGATAGCTTATTATTATATGGAAAGTATGTTTTATGGAATATCATGAATTCATTTTAGTCTTTCACTATAGCTATTTCCAAATAGAACAAAGGAATAGGGCTTGGGAATAACGGATGGCCAGAAAGTTGTTACATTATTTAGGATTTTTAAACTAACCCGCATGCGCGAGAATTCTCTAATAGGTAAAGGCTCCGGAATTTGTTTTTACATGTTAATTCAAACTCATATTGATCAGAGTAAAATTGTGGTACTATTAGTATTGTTTTCATTTATCTTTCTATGACAGGCTTATACCAATATCATTTGCAAAATATAAATTAGTTTTTAGATTTCTATTATATTATCTCGCGGAGAATGATCTTACTGTTTCGACGCTCTTAGTTATCACGGGAGGTTACGTAACTTAGGATCTACTTAACAATGAATACATATTCAAAGTGTATTTGGAAGGAAAATAATAAAAAGTAAAACGTGAATGTTGCAACTTAGACTGATTGAAAAACGTATAATAATAAGTAAAATGAATATAAGACAGAATATATATATATATTAATATATATATACTTATCTAATATTTATATATATATAATATATAATAATAAATATTAATATATATATATTAATATAATAATATATATATTAATTATTAATTATTAATATATTATATAATAATTATATTAATCATACATTATATATAATATATATTATAATATCAATATATATATATATATATATCATTATATATTAATATATCATATATATTAAGTATATAACGTGCAATTCTCTATGATACTAAAATATAAATATCAGGTGGTTGCAAGTATATTGCATATATATATGATATACATAATACTATAGATAGATGATGATAGATAGGACAGAAGTTAATCCTAGATAGGATAGATGATAGATATGGAATAGATAGGATCCGACTATGATCGCGAGTTTTATATATAAGTAGTAAGAATATTTGGGATAAGTATAAGATAAGATAGGATAGATAGATAGATCGAATAGATATCGAACATGATGATTTAAGGCGGATACATAATGATTTATGATAGATAACGTATCACATATCACGACTCTAGATAAGATTGATAAGAGGTAGATAGATATTGCTCATGTTAGATGATAGTTAGATAGATAGGTAGGCTATGATATGATATGCATAAGGATATCGAGTAGCCCTAGGATAGTAGATAGATAGGATGACGACTAAAGATATTTGGGGGGGATATCCGATAGCGCTCGGGATAATAGGATGACAGATGTAGATAGATGCTATAGATTGATAGACGATAGTAGTATAGATGAATAGATAGATAGATGACAGTATGGATAGATAGATAGATTAGATAGATGTAGATAGATAGAAATAGATAGATGTAAGTTCTATATCGATAAAGAACGAGAGAGCGGTAGGAAAGGGAAAAACAAAGAGAGAGAGAGAGAGAGAGAGAAGAGAGATAGAGAGGAGAGAGAAGAGAGAGCATGAGAGTAATAATTATGTTGATGAGAGTAATTTTTTCATATTAATCCAGGATAAAGTATAGCACCTAGATCTATTACGTGAATTTATCCTACAAACCTTGCATATTTAAAAGTTGAAAATATATATTGAATAATAATAATATAATCAAAAAGAAAGACGAGAAAAAGGTGAATGTTCTCTCATTATTTTATAAATAATAGTTGAGTATCTCTTAATTTAGACATGTATCTCATCTCCATATTTCTTTCACATATAGAACTTGTTTTTTATCTATTTATATCTCTTCACAACAACTCATTGTCGTAGTTGTTAAATTAACAAACACATGAAAAGATCTAGAAATTTTTAGAAAAATTCCCGACCAAAAATAATGCCGCCAAACCGAGTAAGTCTATCTATTAACCTACCCCGACATATACAAACGTAACTAAACCCCTCTCCTCTTCTTCTTTCTCGTTTGTCACTTCTCCTCTCTCTCTCTCTCTTCTCTCTCTTTCTCATACTCTCTGTCTATTCTTTATTTAAATACTTAGATATGAGATTCCACTTCTAATCTACTTTCTATTTGTATTCTTATTCTATTATTTTTTATCTCTATGCTAGTAATAATCTTCCTTATATATTACTCATAATATATCTTGATTTAATCATATCTATCTATCTATCTATCATATTTTCATATACAAAGTTCATGCCTATCTATTATATATATTCTATCTGTATCTCTGAGATATATCTATTTAATATCTATCCATTCTATTATCCTGTCTTCTTATTAATGGCTATCCTATTATCAATAACTATCTAATATAAAGTGTATTCTTATCTATTCTATCCTTAATATCTGATCATATCATATCTATCTATCTATCTATTTCTTCATTACACACTATTGAATAAAATAAACTGCGGGAAAAACATTAAAAAGGATTATATGCTTTCTGTCCTTCTTGGTTTCTCTCATAACTCCATTTATTTTATTCTTACTCACGCTAAGCGTGATTACAAGCATACCTGTTTGATCTTTGATTTATAAATTATTCATTTGAAAATTTAAATTACTCATAATTTTATTTAGCAATTTACAACCAAACATTTGTATTTATCAGTAGCTAATAAGATACTTCTTTAAAAATATTAGATATCAAGACAAGTAGTCGTATATTAAAATACATACTTCAGACTACTAACACATACCTAAAAACATTCATATATATTATATATTTAAAAAGTAAACATTCTTTTAACATATGTCACACACTTTTACTATTATTCAAAAAATCAATCTCACCTTTGAATATTATTCTCAAAACACAGTGAAATTTAAATTTAGATTACTTTTCAAAATTGATAAGTTATTTGAATTGAAGTTTGGATTTATACTACAAAACTAGGTTTTCTAATGAAGCAAATAAGTCCAATATCAACTATCTCATTAGATATGTATAAAATTTATGTTTGACCAACATATACATGAAGATATGGCCTAATACTATTATATAATAATATAATATATATATATAATTATAATTTATAATATCTATATATATTATATAAATATATTAATATATTAATATATATATTATATTATATATATTATATATTATAATTAATATAATAGGTAATTAGTCTTTTCGACCCAACACACTCGTATTTCTTCTCAATTCTGGCCAAAGTCTTAAAGTATAGAAAATAAATTGTTAAAACAATTAAAAAGAAAAATAATAAATAAATTTATGTGGTGTGTTATGCATAAATTAAGACAGGTCAACATGAAATAAATGAAAATTTAAAATTACAGAATACACCGAAATAATAATTAAATAAAATAACCAAACACTTATTTTCAATTTAATTATTATTATTATAATAATTAGTAAAGTTATTTAAATTATTTTATAATAAAGAATTGAGTTTCCTAAAAATTGACTTAAGTTGTTCTGTAAAAGTAAGTGATAATATTTTTATATTTAAAATAAAAAGGATTGTCTAAGCTCTACAGTCATCTGCTTTAGCATCTGAATCATGAAATTTCAGATTAAAAGTTGGAACGTCTATATAAATATCTTTGATTACAAATCCAAACACCAAGTATGTTCATATTTATATTAGAATTATTAAAGTTTATTGTCATAACTCTTTTAGTCTATAAAGGTAATTTGATATCCTATATATATTCACTGAAAAATTATTTAGTCTCACCCAATAAAAAGAGGAACTCTTACAGGGATCTATTAGACACCTATATATTATAACTTAATTTATATTATTTTCATTTTTCATTTTATAAGTGATTTGTTAATGAATTATTTATATTCATTCCCTATTATTTAATTCTAGTTGAAACTAAATGATATTTAAGAGATTCAAGATGCTAACATTACAGATTGTTAAATTGAGAAGCTTATTTTCTTTTTAACAATAATTTGTAATTTATAAGTTTCAGTGAGAACTCGTCGCAATTTTAGTGGTAAAATTATATTATGAAATAATCTTAATCCTAAATTCTTAAATTTGTACTATATATATAGAAATTAATAATGCTAGATAATTAAGTTATATTTTTACTTTATATTTATTTCGTGTGTAGTAGTATTTTAATATTATATTTATTTTTTTCTTTACGTGAATATTATTTATAGTATACAAACCATGTCAAATTTTTTTTCTTTTTAGTATATTTTAATATTTTAGTTCTTTATTTAGTATTCGGGTGAATGATAGAGAGGAGATTAGTTTCTCAAAAAGGCTAGCAAAGTTTTTTAATTAAATATGTTTATTTCTTAATTTTTTGGGTAAATACTCATTTCTTTATCATATAGCTATAATTCAAAGTTATTCAATCAGCATTATTAATTGATATTATTATTATATAATTTATGATACAATTTTATTATTTTTAATCATCTATAATTAACTTGGTTTTAGTATTATTATTTATTATTATTCAATATATTTAATGTTTATGAGTAATATATATTAGTTCATGTATTAGTATAATTATATTATTACTCATACTATTTATAGGCTATGTATTATTCTAATTTATTATTAATATTTTATAACATATATTATTTTTTATTATTATATTATTTATTATTATCTATTATTATTATTTTATTTTATCTAATATATATATGTATTGTATTGTACATTAATTATATAGATTTCACAGCCGTTATTCACTAATTTTTATTATTATATATTTTATCATATGCGTGATTAATTGATTTATTATATAATTCATTCATATGTTAGAATCATAGCTCTGAACAATTAATTTACAATTGATTCAGATATAATTATCCAATTATTATTATATTATTATTAATTATTATTTTATTAATATTACTATTAGATAATTATTATTATTTTTTTGGTTATTATTTATCAATTCTTTAGATTATATTTTATTATTATTAATTCATATAATGTGCTGGTTAAGGTTATCATGAATATAATTAATTATTATCTTAGTCGTTATTAACTAACGCTTGAATGTTTTATTTCAGAATATAAATAATTATTTGTCATTATTGAATATAGTTTTAACTATTTTTGCTGATATATGTAAAGATAACAGTTTAAG
>JABUQX010109763.1:35000-40000 GCA_015478945.1 Trachelipus rathkii
TATTTGTGTCCAACCCATTTCCCTTCATTTCCTTATAATTTAGTTTATTAGGCAGTAGATAGATAGTTATAAAATTATAGTTTCAATAGTTTTATTATTATTAAGACTATATTATTTAAAATTCAGTATTATATATTATATATTTATATATTATAATATATATAATATATATATTGAATATATATAAGATAATATTGAAGTTCTTACTTTAAGGCATTATTATTAAAGTAATAAATACAGTATATGATACGATAGTAGATAATATAATAATGTTTATTAGTCTTCTGATAAACATGAAATAAGGTTTATTAATTATAATCAAACTTACTTATGGTATATAGAATTTATTATCCATATTAGAAATAGATAAAATAATTATCATATGTAATAATAAATAAATATGATATATATTATATTATATTATATATTAACAAGGATAAATAATATATGTTACTATTACTAATATACTTATTGGATATTTCTAATTATATATATATAATACATTATTGCTTTATCTAAGGGGAGAAGGGAGCCAAATGAAGATGGAGGGATGTAAATGGAGGAAGCAGGTAGGAGAATGCTCCTATATTAAAATTATTAAGTAATCAAATACCAAGGGGGTGAAACTTTAGGCTAACATTTTCCTGGTCGGTATTACCAATGAGACTCTGAAAACTGTGTAGTTGCCTTCTGGGTGGTATGATAGAGAGCGAATAACAAACAAAGATGGAGACTTAACTACGGACGACTATACTGTCACTTAATACAATTCTACAGATATATAAATTCGGTCAATTGTCGGACATAACCATTAAACACCCTTTAGATTAACGTTTATGATTTTGGTCGAATATTCCATTCTTTTAAAATCTAATTTGACGAATAGAGATAATTATGACGTTATTTGTAAAAAGTCTTTCTAGATCATATGCTTCACTTTTCTAGCTGACTCCATTTTCCTGCTCATTTAAAGATCCGAAATTATGTGATAATAACTATTGCTATGGCGTTTCTGAGATTTATATCGAAATTTCGTAACAACTGTGCAGCAATGACTATTGTAGGTATTCAATTATTTTGTTTTCGTCTACTTGGGCCCGTTGCGAACATTACAATTACGATATTGAATAGTACGTGTTCAAATGAAAATTTCTGCTCCAACTCATCAACTAATGGTATTTCTCCAGGGAATCTTTCTGTTTGTCTTACCTACAACTTCTGGAGATTTTAACGACAAAAGACAAAAGATAACTTTCTTCAACCGCATTTAAAGTACGCGCTTAAAAAAAAACGATAGTGAAATAATCTCCTGTTGAAATTTATTTACTTGAAAACATTAAAACATTTCAACACAAATTCAAGAGACTAAAGACTCATTCAAGTAGATACAAATATTGATGGTCGAACAGTGAAGCGTTCCATGAGGCCATTGGACTCTGATTTTTCTAGACATACTAATTGAAGCATGGAGTAACAATTATTTTTTATTATAGGCGGATCAAACATCCAATCTTCCGTAATTATTAGTACATACAATACCACATCCAACTTTGTTTTTTAGTATAAGTACTAAGAGCCTGTTTTTTCTCTCTACATTTCACGGCAATATCCACGATAATGGGTGTTCTTAACCATGCCTTCTAAAAACGAAGTATAACTTTTAATTACACTAACTGGTTACGAGAGTTTAAATGGTATTTCTTTAAATCTCATCGAATACAAGATACAACGAAGATATTAAGAGGGTCTGGTTGGAAAACGGATTGAAGATTTTCTTGCATAAGTGCCGGTACATCTCATTTTTCTAGAGAGACCATGTTAATATCGGCAAAAAGATCATTTCTCAAAGAAGAGATGAAGTTTCTTATAGAGAGAATTTTCTTTTTTCCATAAACTCTCCAAGTGAACACTTAGAGGGTCTATATTTTGTATTTATCTACATTAGAAAGAAGAAGAAGAGTAGAAAGAGCTCGAAAAAGAAGAAGAAGATGAAAGAGGAAGGAAATGATATAAGAAGAAGAAGATTAAAAAGAAGGAAAGAAAAGAAGAAAGAAAGGAAGAACAGAAAGAAGAAGAAAGAAGAAAACAACACAACACTACAAACAACAAACAATGAATACAATACAGAGCACAACAAAACAACAACAACAGCTCTACAAAACAACAAAACACAACAACAACAACAACCAGACCATACAACAACAACATCGTCGTCACATACTTCACAAACAACAGACACAAACAAACAACAACAACAACAAGATCAAACCTCAAAGGTTCAACTAGGAAGAAAAACAACAAAGGAATGTATAAAATTAGATGAAGAAAGAGAAGCATTTCTTTTTGTGAGACAGTTCACATTAGGTTAGGAATAAAGAATAGTCTCGTCTCCGGAAGAAAGTTGATTCGGCAGAGTGTTGCATGAGGTCATTTCTTTTAAATAACTTAGTTTTTTATATAAGTATAAGCTTTCTACTCAACTTATAGGGTATAATATCTAAATATGATAAAAACTAGTTTTACTAATATATACATATATATATTATATACATATATATATATATATATATATATATATTAATATTTAATTATATAATATATATACTAAATAATATTATATCTTATTTGATTTTATTTAATTTATATATTTATAAAAGATGGTGTTCTACTAATATAACAATATTGATGAATAGTTTTAGTATATAATACTATTATATTAGGCATATATATTTTATATATATTATATTTAGTATGTATTATTAATTATATATATATACTTATATATATATATTATATACTATTTATATATTTTAATATCATATTTACAATGTAGAATTACATGTAGTGATAATATTTTCAATTATGTACTGTCAAATATTCTGTAATTAAGTTAATTTTATATTATTTCATAGTTTTAATAGTTGATATAGAAAAATACTTTACTTAAAGTAACCAATTGGGTACTATTTTCATCTAAGTAAAATGTATAGTAAATAATTTTATCATTAATTTATATATTTAAATATAGGTTTAGATATTAGGCTTATATATATTATATTCATTTATATACATTATTGATATATAAATTTTGATGTACTTGTAATCACCAAAGAGAAGAAAAACACAGCACAATAATTTATTATTTATACAATTATATTTATTATTATTATCATTTTATATATAATATATAGTATATTATATATAATATATTATTTAATATATATTATAGATGATATTTTCTTTCTCTAAATTAATTAAATACAGAATTGCTTAATGGGACGAATTTTATAATTTTTTTTTTATAGAGTAAAAGATGCATAATTAATAAAAGTATTCATCATTTTATTAGAGAGAAAAATAAAGAAATAAAATTATTTATCTTTCGTGTAATAAGAATATAATATTTGAGGTTAGAGTCTTATAATATTAAAGTAAAGAAATGTTTATATATATATATATCTATAGCCATAGACACTATAAGCCTACAAAAATACATAAGATAGCTCATAATAAGTAGAAATAAAAAGACAGTTGGAGTCTATATACTAACACTATTATAATAACTAATATATAGTCATAACTAATAACATAGTTTATATTATTTTACTATATTTATATACTATAAATATACGCCACTGTATATATATGATAAATATATATATATAATTATATATATTCATATATACTCATATATATAAAGGAATAATTAATAATAACATTATATATATTAGCAATTAAATTCTAATTTATATTTTTTTATACTACAAATAGTTTAATAAATTTTTCTATACAAGAATTTGTTTCACTCTTTGCCAAATTAAAATTAGGATGGATGGGTTTTCCATAAAATATAATTAATGAGTACCGTTTAAATTCAGTGATTGGAAAGCAATATATCATATTTATAAATAGCTATTGCTAGGAGACAAAAATGCTCAAAAAATACATTATTATAATAATATATACTATAAGGCATAATGCTAAAAATTAATATCTAAGTAAAACATATATAAATATAATTTATAAAATGCCAGTTGTCATTTTTCATTGTTTGCATATTGGATTGGATAGAAAGAATGTTTCAAATGCTCTGTGATTATAGTTAGTTTTATGATATATATTTATATAGTGTATATATATATATTATATTATTTTATATAAGGTAAAGTTATATATATAAGTATACATATAAGCAGTATATATATATATATATAAAGTCATATCTAATAATATTTATATAATATATTATTATATATTATTTTTATAATAAACACTTATAAAAAAACGGTCTTCATTTTCTTTGCTTCTTTTGTCTTCATATTTCATTGCGATTTTATAACTATTTGAAATTTTTATTCTCCCAATAAAAATTGGATACTTCTTAAAGTCTTCCTAGGTGGCCTTAACCAAGGACTCCAACGTGACATGGCGCCCAACCTCGGAAACCCTACGGGTTAATGATTAGAAATTTTTTTTATTGAGGACTCGTAAACCGGGGTAACGAGAGATATAGTGGGAGTGAGAAGTACAAAAGCAGTCGGGACGCAGGTACATGTATAGGAACTAGGACTAGGGATACCTTGGATACCAGACCGGTCGCCGGAACATTATGTATGATTTGAACTCATTCAGATCGAATCGGGGCACTTGTTTATCTCTTTTTAAGATAATCAAATAACATGATTTACTACATACGTTATTAAATGGTTAACTGGGATTGATATAAAAGAAATAATCAAAATATTTTGATCTTATTAAAAAAAAAAAAATAATGGTGGAATCATATTTTTTGTTTTGGTTTCTATTTTAAATCAAACATTTCTTTTTTTTTTTTGGTTTAATCTTTAATTATAGACACGCTTGACAAATAAAAAAAGAAAAACAACAAGGCTTAAAAGAAGTTTGAGTGTAAGAAGTTTTGAATATTACACATTTCTAATAATTATCTACAATCGTTTCATGCAGTTTATTGAAGAGTTATCATAAACTACACAAATAAT
>JABUQX010109763.1:45000-47500 GCA_015478945.1 Trachelipus rathkii
GTTGGAAGGAGGATGAATGGGGACTTACAAGGAAATAGGAAGCTCTTTCTGGAAGGAAGCGCGAAAGGTTTAAGAGTGAGAATAAGGGGAATGCTGCTTTAGAATAATGAAAAATTTTAAAGGGGAAAAAAATGGAGTGCCTTTTGTAAATGATGGAAATGGAGTGAGGGGAGTGTGGAAAGAACACTTCGAAAATCTGCCAATATTAACAGCAATGATGAGGTTTTAGTGAATGTGTGTGGTTTTGATGGTGCAAGAAGGAATAGGTATTTTGGGGATGAAGTTATTATAAGGAGGAGGTAATGGTAGGAGTGAGAAAGTTGAAGAATGGCAAATTCTGCAGGTATAGATGAAATTACTAGTGAAGTGATCAAGAGCGGAGGCGAGATGGGGGGGAGGCGAGATGGTGATGTTTGATTTGAAATTGTGTAACTAAGCGTTTATGGGTATAGTTCAAGGGATTGGAGGAGAGCAGTAATAGTACCTGTATAAGGTAAGGGAGACAGGGGAACTGTAGAATATTATAGGGGAATAGTTTAATTGAGTGTTGTAGGGAGGTATAATGCTGGTATTTTGGTCGAAAGAGTGCGGTCGAGTGACTGAGGGGACTGGATTGGTGAACGAACAAGGTGCATTTGGAGGTGGTAGAGGATGTGTGGATCAAATCTTTACATTTGAAACAAATGAATGCATAAAATCAGGGAGCAGAAGAATAAATTATATTTAGAATTTTTATGATTTACAACAGGCGTATAATAGAGTTAATAGGGAAGCTTATGGCAGGTATTAGTGATATATGATTTGGTGGTAGGCTTCTGAAATGGAATCAAAAAGTATGTATGACGAAGTGAAGCGTTGTAAGAATAATGGTGTCAATGGTGATTTGTTTTTAGATTAAATAGCGGAGTGAGACAGGGTTGTGCTTATGTCTCCTTGGTTATTCAATGTGGTATATGGTGGGGTTAT
The DNA here is from genome assembly GCA_015478945.1 of Trachelipus rathkii. Lineage (NCBI taxonomy): Eukaryota > Metazoa > Arthropoda > Malacostraca > Isopoda > Trachelipodidae > Trachelipus > Trachelipus rathkii. Next base: position 45,967 of record JABUQX010109763.1, read on the forward strand.
GAAAGAATTCGAGGTAGGGATTGCAGGAAATGGTGTTAGAATGATGGAGAATGGAGAGAGGAGTGGAGGGTGCCTACCTATTGTATGCGGATGATTTGGTTCTGTGTGGCGAGTCTGAAGAGAGTTTGAGAGGATTGGTGGAGAGATTTGGCAGGGTATGTAAAAGGAGGGGTCTGAAAGTAAACGTAGATAAGAGTAAGGTTTATGGTTGTGAGTGAGGACAGTCCTCAGTGTGAAGTTATGTTAGATGATGAGCAGCTGGAGCAAGTTGTCTGAGTTTAAATATTAGGGTATGTGGTTGGATGAGAAGGGACGGATGAATGCAGAGTGTAGTAAGGAAAGTTGTGAATGGCAGGAGGTGGCTAGGTGGCAATTAAATCGTTGGTGAATGTAAGGGGCTAAGTCTTGAGTGCGCTAGGGTCTACATGGGGGTATGTTGTTACCTGTGTTATTGTATAGTAGTGAGACTATGGTCTGGAATAAGAAGTATAGATCTAAAGTTCAATGTGTTCAGATGGACAATCTTAGGGGCATGCTAGGTGTGAAAAGAATTAATAAATGAGGAATGAACTTCTTAAAGAGTTGTGTGGTGTGAAGAAAGGGGTAAAATGAGAGAATAATAAATGATATATGTTGAGATGGTTTGTCATGTGGAAAGGATGAATGAAAGTCGGTTGGTTAAGCGGATGTATAGTGGAGAGTGTGTTGGGAACCGACCGGCTGGGAGACCGAAGAGAAAGTGGATTGAGTCGGTGAACGAATGTCTGAAGGAGAGAAATGTGAGTTTGGCAGAGGCGAGAATAAAGGTGCATGATAGGAGAGAATGGCGGGGTTTTGTATGGGGGCATGGTTGTGGTCCGCACCTGGGCCAGGGATGAACACCTTACATTGACAGATTTACCATAGTGAGGGTCCGTCGCGGTCCCATGATGCTCTAGGGTGGATTTTCTGTCTGTGACGAGCTCTCACTAATTAATGGTACAGAGGGGGCGGTAAGGCTGGGCTTTCTTTTCGACTTTGTCATGTTCTCCTACTGCTTTTCTTTTCCGATGCTTGTAGCGCACCTTACCCCCAATCTGGGGCAAAGAGGAAGATGAAGAAAGAAAAAAATATATATATATATATATATATATATATATATTATAAATGCATAGATATATATATAATATATATATATATATATATATAATATATAAATATTATATATATAGTATATATATAATATTTATTACATAAATAAATATATAAATATATACTATAAAAAAAAAAAAAAAAAAAAATATATATATATATATATATATATATATATATATATATATATATATATATATATATATATATATATATATATATATATATATATATATATATTATATATATAAATCTTATAATATATATAACATATTATATTTATATATATGTTTATATAATATATCTATATATATATATATATAGTATATATATGTATATATATGTAAACTTTGAAGATAAAACTCTTAGATGTATAGATAATTAATTCCACAAAGTTTATAAA
>JABUQX010109763.1:55000-65000 GCA_015478945.1 Trachelipus rathkii
ATTATTATTATATTTTATTATTATTATTATTATTATTATTATTATTATTATTATTATTATTATTATTATTATTATTATTTGTTATGACCTTTGATTAGCTTATCTTGCTTCTACATTAACAATGTGATGAGCAGATTATTTTCTGTGTTGTTTTCTCTCTCTCTCTCTCTCTCTCTCTCTCTCTCTCTCTCTCTCTCTCTCTCTCTCTCTCTCTCTCTCTCTCTCTCTCTCTTACTATTACTCATTTTCTCTATATTTCTTTATCTTTCCTCACTCTCTCTCTCTCTGCGTCTCTTCTCCTCTCTCTCTCTCTTCTCGTCTTTCCAATCACTGTCTTCAACTCTTCTCTCTCTCTCGTCTCTTTATATATATATACTGTATATATAAAATATATATATATAATATATATATATATATATATAAAGATGTATTACTATATATATTATATATATATATATATATTTATATATATATATATATATATATATATATATATATTTATATATATATATAACAGGGTATAACAGGGTATATGTATTATTGAACCTGTCTGACAGGTTATAACTAAATGATCCATATGGAATTTATTATGAACAGATGGCGTGAAAAGAAAAGTTGAGCCCTCGGTATTAAGGTTTCCTCAGTACGGACTGGAAGCATTTTTAAGGTATTAGGAAGAATTTCCGTACAGCTTATTGTTTTTGTGGTGCCCTCCTGTAAAGCTAAAGTTCTTAAATCCTTAGCTACTATACGGAGGGAATCCTTTTCTCGCCTCACCAACTCTTTGTTCGAAAGGTCTGGTAGTAATTTTTCTTGCTTAAGGATATCATATCCTATAATAAGGTCGTAATTGGTTACTGTCTCATCGACCACCAAAAAATTACTAGAGTTGGTAATATAATCTTTCGAAAGCTGCAACTGCAAGCTGATCTCCCCTAAAACAGGAAACACAGATTCTCCTATTCCTTGAATACCTTTATAATTGGAAGGACTCAATGGGTAATTAGATTCATCCAATAAAGAAAATGTACGTTTTGTTATTAAACTTCCAACCGCACCTGTATCTACCAACGCTGTTAGTGGTTGATCTTGTACCGCTCCCAATATTAGTACTCCTACAAGTAGAGTCTCTTGAGGGGGTATTTTAAGGGTGTTCCACTGGAGCACTGAACCCATAGGCAATGGCCTATTGTCTATCTCATCATTAGTTATTCCTTTTATAAGATTCGGTAGAATTAGTCTGGGAGAAATCTCCAACTGTAAACTTGGAAGATTCTGTACCAAAGGTTTCTGGTTTCTACTTAAATCGTTATAGTTTTTCAGTAATATGTGACCCCCCTGTCATTGTTGACGATTTCATGGGAGGTTGGTAATTTTGAACAATTTTGAAAGGTACAACTCTGTGGGTTGGGTTCTCACCCACAAGGTTATACATTTCCCGTCCAAATTTGAAACACAGAGCACGACCAGCAATTGAGGTGGTCACAATCTGAATGAGAATAAACTACAATAATCCCAATATGAGGACAAACTACATAGGAGACAGCTCTTAGAAAGATATTTGACCAGGTGTGACTAGAATTTTTTCGTCTTCGTTGGTTCGATTTCTCTATAGCGACGCACAATCGATATACGTCACACAATGCCACACAGAATCTAATAATACTCACTTGCTGTATCTTAAATGTGACAGCTTCTATTTTACGGAAAGTAGCAACATCTTTTCATAGGTGTAGTCCTCCATTTCGTCACCAGAGACGCTACAATAAGGCTTGATCTAACGTCCCTTATGACTTTTTGTGCCCCATCTGTTTGCAATTGGTACACCGTGCTGTGAAAACATCGGCTCTTTTCTGAGATAGAGGGCTCCGGCATCGTTCGGGGGCCGGCATATGCGTCACTTCCATTGCTTTACCTTCTAGGGGTATAATGTTACTTATCTTATTGGGGAGCGGTTATAAATAGAGTAAATTACACACTAAAATAATCATGCGGGTTTAAGCTGGGCAGGTGAAGAGCACTACTGGTTGTAGGAAGGGGTTTGGTCGAGTTTTTTAACTTAATAATCTGGTTCTATGAGTTCATCGAGGGCTATTCATTCCTGCTGAGTCATCGTATGAAATATTAGGTGATTTGGCTGAGACCTGTGTGATCATGACCCATAATACCCTCCCAAAGTATTCAGACGGTATTGAAGAACAACACGCAATCCTGCAGTGTCTCGTATCGGCAATGTTGTAAGTTGTGTGAGAATGACACTGGTGGTAAATATGGGTGTAGGCGTCCTGTCATGATAACTAGAAGATTTTCCAAAAGTACAAAATTGATAACCTTGAGCAATGCCAAAAGGCGCCGGCTGAGTAGGAATAATATGTTCGTCAAGGTCGGATACGGCTCAAGGAATGTGTAGTTGATCTACCCACTGGGGTGGGCATAGTGGTACTATGGGTTGGAGACGATCGGAGGGCGTCTCGTTATATGTGTGAGTCGTCGACTGGGTGAACATTTTGATTATCTTCATTGTACAGATTGGTCAATATCTTATAAGCCAGCCCAGGGAATTGGGGTCAACCCTCCAATTCACTTCACACCCGATATCTGCAATCCGAACTTTTTCTCGACACCCCAAAAGAGTGAAAGGCTAATTTTAATTAACCGTCTCTCGCTTATTAATACGACATTATTTTTATGTTCTTCCGTGGTTTCGGGAAGCCTTTATCTGCAAGACTTGTAACCGCAAACGCATATCAAGTGAATGGTTTACGTTCTGGATTTGCAATTTAGCCTCATAAAATGTTTCAAGGTCTAGTTTTTTTGGATTTGTTTTATTTAAAGTACGGGATCCTTAAAACCACTTCACATGCAGCTCTCGTCAATCGTTTATACCAATGGAAGAGAATTATTACTAGCGCCCACATACTTTGTAATAGGATGTCATAAAGCCTTCTTGATAAGTACTCCACTTCCTACAAAATGTAACCATACCAGAACACCTACCAATGAGGGCTTCACTGGTAGAGTTTCTGGATGGGACACTGTTTAGATGTAAAGTTCCTCGAGGATCTTTTGGGAAAATAAGAAAAATGTGAGAGAAGGTCATCCCTCCGCTACCATTCCAGGAATATTCATAAAGCGTTATTCCTCACTAAGTGGAAAGCTTTAGCTTTTAACTGAGCACTCTCATCACTCAGATATAGATCTGACATAAGCTGTGCAGCAATTGGAAGATCAGTCATAGCCTCCATCATTTGACGGTTATGTGCCAATAACTCCTGGAAAGCTGGTGTTTCAATAGTCACATAAGTTGTCCCCAGAGGTGGTTGTGTTCCTGCAGTATTAGTTACATCCGGGAGCACAAATTCATTTGACGGTTGGTTAATCCCTGGCTCCTCAGAAAAAAATCCCATGTCATTTACTGTTAACAAAGGTTGTTGAGGGGGAATAGGGCCCCTAAGGTTGTCTGGTAATTGCACATTAGAAATCTTAGAAGTTGTCATAGTATTTGTACTGGACGTGTTCACTGGTGAAATGATTTCTTTCTCTTCTTCCTTGGTCTCTCCGTCATCCACAGCGGAAAGCTTCCCCTTATCCATTATTTTATCTTTTTTTTTCTTCTTTAACAAAGAGTAATCTTTAGAGTAACAACAACAACACAAATAGAAACAAGAACCCAAACGACAAGAATGAACAAGGCACACTCTACAGTCACCTCAGCTCAATTACAATAACAGCACAAACAACACCGCATGACATGAACAGGCAGGAAATGGTGCAGGGCAGTTACTCAAAGCAACTACGCTCTGCTACCATTCTAATCCTCAAAATTCTTTGGCCGTAATAGATCTCAAGGGCTATTATCTGTTTACTGGAGTATGAAATAACTCCTCTAACTAATTATAGATTTCTATAGGTAAGGTTTACTCACCAGTAGCTACTTTGCAGTATTTACTTCACTCAGAAAAGCAGTGTACCGTAAATGACGTCCCACTGACATCTACCACCTTCAATGCACCAATTATTATCCTGTCTCTATCCACGCAAGCAGCTAAAGCATGTGAAGTGCTGCAGTTTATTTTGAAGTATGTGGCCTTTCTGGCTTCCTTTCTGTTCTTGAACTCGTATACATCAACATGAAAAAAAATCAATACAAAGATTAATAATCAATAAGTGTTTCTCTCATCTGAAGCAAGCACCACAAGAACGGTTATTCTTACCTTAGGGTAGGATCAATTATTAAGAAATTCTCGTACCAGTGTAGAACTTACAACCGATGAGAAAGCAAGCAGGATCAATTTGTCCCACGTACCTCCAAGGCAACCGATTAGACAAAGAAAAAAAAATAAAGTAATTTTTATTTCTCCTTTAACCTTTTTACATAAAAGAATCTTTACATGACATAGAAATAGTCAAGCAAAGTAAAAAATGCAAAAAAAATATAGCTATATATTTATACATGCCAAATTAACTTCAGAACAATGATCCCCCCCAAAAAAAATATATATACCTATTGGTAGTATATTTTCTTTTCTAAGTTGTGTAGTTGTGGTGTAGTTCCTAAATATTGGTTGACCAGATATTTCGTCTAACAATATCAGTCCTAATACCCTAATTGAATCATGCTTGATGCACTTTAAATAATTTATCTAGCTAAGCTAATATATTATCGTGTAAGGTTGCTGTTTGCACTATTTGCATTTAAGCAACATATACATTTAAACTAAGGGTCATAATATAAATGGTCAATTGGGAAGAAAGACCACAGACTAACCCAATTGAATCTTTCTGTTTCCCTTTTAGGAAAAGTTGAAGTATATTGCAATAAATAGAAAGAAATAGATCATCACTGGGAACAGTATTCAGCAAGAGAGGTCCCCAACCAGGTACCTGTTAATATTAATTTACTTTTATTTTCACGTTTATATTTATTTATTCATGTCAAAAGAATAAAAAAAAAAAATTTAAAACAAGGGAAGTTATAGATATCTTTACCTTCAGTTTTGAAGGTACAGAAATTGTAAGAAATAGGGTCTTTATTTGGATTAAGGTAGAATCCAGTACTCCTCTTTCTCAGCACCTAGGCAGGCATTTAGTTGAACCTATAACAATTAATTTCATAATGAAAATTTCATTGCTTTACTAATTATTTTAGTCACATTTTATATGCTAATATACATAAATTGCCTTACCTCAGTAACAGGATCAAAAAATAAATAAATATTACAATATTCTAGTACAAAAGTACTTTTCTATGAATTTGTTATTTATATGATTTTTCTTCTGAAATAAAAAGAAAAAAAAAAATCTTATATACCGGTACTTTAAGTTTCGTACTACTTAAAACAATTTTTATTATTCTAGGGTTTCATGTACTACATTTTTTCCGTAATATTACCTCCCCACGCGTCTGGAAAAGACGGGGAACTGGTAAAGAATATATATATTTTTTTTTTAGATGGCTTAAAAACGACTTTTAAAGGGAAAAAAATGCTAATCCCTTTTTTGGATTTGTCTTCTTTCTAAGACATGAGTCTGAACCCAGGGCAAATCTTCCAATGTGGAGGCAAGTCTCTGCCTGGTTCGTTGAGAAATACTGTCTTTTGTCCTCCCTGTTTCTGTAGTTTCAATATCTATTATCATGCGAATAGATTTTATGTTTCTAGATATTATTTCTATTATAATTTATATATATTACTATATATATATTTATATATATATAATATATATATATATTATTATATTATATTATATATATTATATGATTTATATATATATAATAAGTATATTATATTATATATATTAATATAAATTTTATATATATATGTATATAAGTTATTATTAGTATATAATATAATATATATATTATATATATATCGTATATATATATATTTATATATTTATATGTAAGAATAATCTTTTAATAGTATGATATATTATTTATTTCTATATTATATATATTTATATGATTTAAATTATATATATTATTAATAATAATATACATTATACCTTATATATATATTATATTTTAATTATATTATTATATTACATTATATATATATATATTATAATATATATATATAAATATTATATAATATATATATATATATATATATATAATATATATATTATATATATATTATATATATAATATATATATTATATTATATTATATATATATTATATATATATATATATTATATATATATTATATATATATATATATATATATTATATATATAATATATATATTATATATATATATATTTATTATTATAATATATATATATATAATTATATATTATATATAATTAATATATATATATAATATATATATATATCTTTTTATATATATATATATATATATATATATATATATATATATATATAATAGTATAGGGGCGCTTCCGGCCGATGCCAGATTTGTAGGTAAATCTGGCAACCTGACGGTATATTTTTGTGATTTTAGGTATTTTTAGCATTTTTCTTGCATTTTCGGAAGTTTACCCTCTAAATCTGGCAACTTGGAGGTATATTTTTATAATATTTTGCCCTTTTTAGCTTTTATGATATAGTTTTTTGCACTTTTTAGCCTTTTTGTCATATTTTAGCTCTTTTTATCCTTTTTGGTATATTTTTAGGACTTTCCATCGCTCACGTACCTTCTGGTAACTTTCCATCCATGTACTTTCCCTGAGGTACTTTCTGGGATACTTTTCCATATTCAATATAACGTTCGTGAGTGTTTTGTATGCCGTCCCACACTCTGCTATCTAATTTCTGTTTGTTTATCCGCAAGTTTCTGGAAACTTCGTTCGTTCTCTCGCGTTTTTCGGTTTCGCGCGTTTTCGGGCTTTCAAACGTTTTTCGTAAAAGAATTTCATTTTGTTTATTATTATTATTATATTATTATTATTATTATTATTATTATTATTATTATTATTATTATTAGTAGTAGAGTAGGTATTATTATTATTTATTATATTATTAATTAATTATTATTATTATTATTAATTTTGATTTTTATTTATATATCTTTATTATTTCATTATATAGGAAATGAATAAGAAGAGAAAGGCGAGAGAGGTAGAGGGAAGAATGAAAAAAAAGAAAGAAAGTAAGAAAAAAAGAAAGAAAGAGGAGGAGAGGAGAGGAGTGGAGGAGGTGGAGGAAGAGGAGGAGAAGAAGGGGAGGGAAAGAGAAAGAAAGAACGGAAGAAAGAAAGAAAGGAAAAAGTAAGTAAATAAATAAATATTAATAATAAATAAATAAACTCTAAATATTTAAAAATAATAATAATAATAAATAGTGATATGTTTAATAATAATTATTCATTATTGCCGTATATGGCTCCTTGCGGGCTGCATCATCACCCTACACCGCACCACTTCACACCGCACCTCATTGCACCGCACCGCACCACACCTAGCAATGGGTGGAGCTTGCGACATGGTATCTTCCTCAAACTTGGCACCCCCTTTGGGGGTGATGTATTTCCGTGCACGCCCTTGGGGAGGGTGCCTGCTCTCCAAGTAAGAATGGCGTAGAAATGATGAAAAATTTAGCATACACCGCATCACTATAAGGTAACACTTTGACACATCCCGTGGTTAGTGACGCTACGTCTTCAAGAATTGGACTGAGCCAATACCTTGGAAATTGACATAGAAGGATGAAATTTGGCATACATCTTTCTTATAAGGTAACCTCATCGCAGCCGAAGTTACGTGTCGCTACGCTCATATGGTGCGCTATGCCCATGGGGTATTGGGGCTGAGCTCCAAAACATTGAAAATTTACATTGGAGGAGGAAATTTGGTATATACCTTTCTATTAGGTAACCTCGTCGCAGCTAAGGTTACGTGTCGCTAGCTGCAATCATGGTATTAAGGGCTGAGCCCCAAACCTGGAATTGGCTGTAGAAGGATGAAATTTGGAGAGCACACAGAAAAGGAAGGATAAATAGGACAAAGAGGAAGAGCATGAAGCTGGAGTATGAGCAAACAATGTAGTTCAATATTATGAATTTTTTCTGCATCGTAATTATTTTAAAAAAATTAGATATATTTTCAAATTTCTCTTTATTTTTGTTTTATTTGTTTAAAACATTTTGTTTTAATAAAAATTTATTCTTTTTATATTTTAATAACGTAAAAATTTTGCGTTTTACAGGCCCTAAAGCAGTAATATTTAAATCAAACCTCCTACCCCATCCATCCTACCCATCCATATTCTATTGAATTATTGATCTGTTGATCTATTGATCTATTGATTCAAATCATATTTTGTATAACATAACAAAAAACTTTCATTAATTTTATTTTATTTGTTTAACAAATATATATTTTTACTAAATTTTTTATTCTTTTTATGTTTATAACTAAAAAATTGCATTTTACACACCCTAAAACAGCAAATCAGTTAATTAAACCACCCACTCCTACCCTTCCCCCCTTCCATGATCTATTGATTTATTGATCTATTGATATATTGATCTATTTTTTCAAGTCACATTTCGAGTATCATTTTGGATAAACATAACATAAAAAGAAGTTCTTTATATACTGACCAACGAATATATGCTAACGTAACAAAGTTTTCATATTAATAAAGCTAACATAGCATAACCTGAACTTAGGACATAATGTCAATCGACCAAACCTACCATACTTAGCTAGAATAATAACTGCTTATATTAACAAAGTTCCAAACTTAACAACAGTAAAGTTTTTAAAATAGCATGCAAAACGTAACCTATTCACACTTTTTCAAGCATATCTCTAACATATCGACGTTAATTTTACATTAACATGGTAATATTTAACAAAAAATTTATCACAACCTTGCCTAATTATCATACAGACCAACGAATATAACGTAACAAAGTTTTTTACATTAACTTTACATTAACATAGTAATATTTAACAAAAATTTATCATAACCTTGCCTAATTGTCATACTGACCAACGAATATACGCTAACGTAACAAAGTTTTCACACCAATAAAGCTAACATAGCATAAACTGGACTAAGAATATAATGTACAGCAACAAACCTAACATACCTTATGAACGAATAAACTGATAACATTAACAAAGTTCCTTACTTAACAACAGTAAAGTAACTAACATTACCTACAAAACGTAACTAATTTAACACTTTTTCCAGCATATTCTCTAACATATCAATGTTAATTTTTACATTAACAGTAATATTTAACAAATTTTATCATAACCTACCTAACTAACACACCCAACAAAAATGCTAGCATAACAAGTTTTCACATCAATAAAGCTAACAATAATCATACGCTAAAGTAAAGAATAAATATCATCAAGAACCTTGCCATACCTTAGAAAGAATAATCTGCTAACTTAACAATGAAAGCACTGATTATTATCGGTAAAGTAACTAACATTACCTACAAAACGGAACCTATTCACACTTTTTCAAGCATATCTCTAACATATCAATGTTAGTTTCACATCAACGTAATATTTAGAAAAATTTATCATAACCTTACCTAACTGTCATACTCCCCACGAATATATGCCTAACGTAAACAAAAGTTTTCAACTTAATAGCTAACATATCAAACCTGAACTCAGAATATAATGTAAAACAACAAATCTACATACCTTACGTAAGAATAATCTTGCTAACATTAACAATGCATAACTGATTATAGCGGTAAAGTACCTAACACATCGTACAATCGTAACCTATTCACACTTTTTTCAATCATGGCTCTAACATATCATTGGTAATTTTACATTAATATAGTTATATTTAACAAAATATTTATCATAACCTTACTAAATATCATAGTGCACAAAAGAATAATTGCAAACAACAAAGCTTTATACTCAGTAAAAAGCTAAACTAAGAGCATAACATACCTTACGTACGAGTTACAAATTAAACTGCTATCTTTAACAAAGTTACAAACCAGAAAGCTAAACATACAATAACTTGAACTTCAAGTGCAAGTAAATGTAAAAACAAC
>JABUQX010109765.1:2500-22869 GCA_015478945.1 Trachelipus rathkii
TGGTTGCATTCCTCGTTATGTTTCTTAGAAAGAATCACATGATTTCCTTTAAAATTCGGGCTTCGATGAAGTTTTAGGAGTTAAACACTTCTTTATAAAGCCACAGTTGCTTACTCTATATAAGAATGTTATTTTGTTGCTATATATAGTATGATTAATAATTAATTATTGGATTTGGAGTTATATCATATTAAATATTTTATTCTATATAAAAGCCACAGTTGCTTTATCTATTATAAGAATTTATATATTAATTATGTAAAGCCTATACAAGTGGTTTAAATCAGTACAAAATCCTCAAAATAGCCAAAATATTATAATATTATATAGTATATATATATATATATTATAGTATCTATCTATAAATTTATAATTAATATATCTAATTATAATTACGTTATATACTTATTTTTTATAAATCTTTACCATGTTATATTATTAGTACTAGTTATTATAATTTGCCTATATATTAACTGTAATATATGCGATAGAGTATTAAATATTGTACTGAGTGGTTATATATGTTAACTCAAATATTATAATATTTATAATATTAATATTTACAATGTAGTTGGTATTTTGAATTTAAGTGTATAAATAATTCGTTATAGTGTTTTAGAATTAGTAATTTTATTGTGTAAAGTTTACACGAATTTTACTGTTAGTATAAACCTATTATATATTATTTTTTTATATTCTTTATCCTTATATAATATTTATTTATAATCTTAATTAAGTATTAATTTAATTATATTATATATTATAATTATATTATATATATTTATATATAATAATTTAATATATATATATTTATTATTTATTTTTATTAATTAATATATTATAATATATAATATATTATATATATAATAATATATATTTAATATATTATATTAATGTATATTAATGATACTATGTGATTATTTTATTCCCATTTATAGAAACAAATCATTTTACGTCCACGTTTGTATTATATATGAATGGTTTTATGTTTTTATTTTGCAATTGAATTTTCTTTCTTTAGTTTGTGAAGCTCATTTTTAATATTTGGTTTTTTAATCTAAATATGAATCAATTTTTTCAGATACTTTTTTTTATTTTCTTTGCTTTTTAATGATTTTTGTCGTTCCCACTGTTTTGATAAATGGCATTACATTTTGCTTTATCAATTTTTCAGACAAGTTCTCTTCTCATCTTTTATCTCTTAACTCTTCTCTTATATATTATCTTATCTCATTCGATACTCAATCAGACTTCTTCTTTTGTTTTGTGTCTCTCTCCTTTCTCTTCTCTTCTCTCCCCTGTCTCAATCACCTTATCTCTATCATCAATTTGCATCAAATCTACAATTCTTTAATGGGTAGTAATATCTATTCTCTCTTTCTTTTCGCAGATTTCTCTATCTCTTATTCTTCTCATTCTCTTCCTCTCTCTCTCTCTCTCTTCTCTCTCTCTACTTCTCTCTCTCTGGTTTTATGCTTCTAATAAGATAAAGGATTGCTTTTACCGCTACACACAACACCGTAATAGTCACAACTACACAACATAACAATATACCACAGCATCTTTTTATAATATATATATATAATTATATATATTAAATATATATTAATATTAATATATATATATATTATTAATATATATATGTAATATTATATATATTATATATATAATTTTATATAATATATATATATAATAATATATATATATATATTATAATATTAATATATAGTATTAATATATATATATAATTTAATATATTGAAATATATATTATATTAAATATATTAATATATCTATATGGTTAAATGTTGGTAGCTTAGACTGGCTTTTGCTTCTTGCGTAGTTTTTTTTTTTATTATGCTGCAAAAGTGTTGATTATATATATATATTTACAAAAATTGATTTGTTTGGTGTGTGTGAAGCTCAGATTCTTTTCTTTTTTTTAAATTTTAAATAAAAAAGTGGTGCACACATGAACTTAATTTCTGAATTGTGGTTTAGTTATTAAATTATACTTTTCTTAGTGTAGCGGGATTTCGTTTTTCACAATAAGATAGAAATGATAATTACGTTTTATTTATTAAATTAATTTGATATAATTTTATTTACAAATATTATATGTATATAGTATATTATATTATATATAATATATTTATTAATATAGTATAGTATTATTATATATATATATATTAGTATGTTATATATATATAATATATTTTATAAGTGATTATTTTGATTATATTTATATTATTTATAGTATTATATATTTTAGTGATTATTTTTAGTGATATTAGTATTATATATATTAGGTATTTATATGGGACGGTATGAGTACATAATTTTTGAAGAAACAATTATAATATTTGCAGGCATTTAGGTCACAAACACACACACACACACAGACATACACACACTTACAAACTCAGCTCTCTAATGTTACTCTTGTTCCGTATATGCTGATTACATTGCAAATTATCGATTAACTTTATCAAAATTGTATAATATCAATATGATCTTTTCTTTTCCAGATGCATTAAACATGATCCATAAGCTAAATACATAAAAATACAAAAAATGTCATAAAATCGGGCTGTGTTTGTAATGTTCCTTATATTACCTGTGCAGAATCATACATAGAAACCTTCAAAGAACATCATCCCAGTTGTTTGATTGTAAAAAACATCAAAACGCGGTTCAGATTTGTTTTTTTAAAAAAAAAATTGTTATTAATTTCTCTGCAACGATTAACATCTCCACCGGGTTTTCTTCGATATTGACACGATATTCAATAACTATAAAGTCTATTCTTAGAGAAAAAATATCTTACCTTGCGACTGGCAGTGTTATAGAGGATCAAACTTCATGAAAGCATTGGTAAAGTGTCCTAAACCATTCTAAATTAGGATATTTTTACACATTCTTTTCGCTGCCATAAGAAGACCAGCAAACAGGTTTCGGAAACGGTAGAGCTCTTAACCTTCTCGCCATTTTTCATTTTAATCTACTGTTACATCTTCAGTATAGTTCTGCCTCTTTCAATATTTATAAAATGGAGCATAGTATTTATTCTAAAATATATATGATATTAATAGATATATATATACTATATATATATTATAGTAATAAATTTATAATATATTTATTATATTATATTATATATATATATATAATAAATAATATTATATATAATATATTCACTATTATATATATCATATATATATATATACTATATAATAATAATTATATATTAATAAATATATAATATATATATATAATATATATAATCATATATAATATAAATATATATTGATATATATATATATTATATATATATATATAATTATTATATACTATATAGTATAATTAATAATATTATATATAATTATATATTATACTACTATATATATTATATATATTAGTATATATTATATAATTTATATAATATTTTATATATGATATATATATATATATAATATATAATATATATATATCATAATAATATATATATAATTATATATAATATATAAATTTCTTTTAAACATTTATATAAATTAGGTTTAGTTATGTTCATAAACATATGATAAATTAAAAAAAATATAACTATTTCAGTGAGAGCACATTCAATCTCGGTGAATGACACCTCAATCAATTAATAATTATAATACTCCTGATATTACTAACTGACAAGAACTAATAATTAATAATCGAGATAATGCCCTAGATAATATAATGAATTCTATCATGATTATTATTGGTCCTCGTCGACGTTAACTTAACCCATTGCATAATTACAATTATAGTTGCATTTCAGGCATCATAGATAATATATCCTCATAATAATAATCCAATATTAATCAGATTACTAATTACTCAATCAATAAGATTTCAAATAGCAATACAAGTAGATACTCACACCTTCCTAATAATACAAATAACTAATATAAGTCAATAATAAATAATATAATTAATAAAATATACATTACTCAATAATAACTATAATAATAAATAATAACATAATAAATCAATTAAATAATAAAAATAATCTATAATTGCTCAAGCACAGTAAGTAACTCAACCACACCTATCAATTGCGGCGAAGGACAGGATCAGCATCAAAGAACATCTAAAACATTAACTTCAAAAACGTGAACTAAATTCTAAACAATTTGTAAATTTTTCATAAAATTTTGATTAAAAAGAGGGGATTTTCGGATCTTAGGCTGGCTTAGTCCCTTGGTGCCGGTAAGTCCCTTCTATTAAGGCAAAGCATAGACCGGACATCATTCAACTTATAAATTATATACGACCGTCTGCGAAAATTGTCCGACGGAAATAGAATGTGGAATTTACCTAAATCATTTTACCCCAGAGAAAACAGTAGAGAAAGTAAAAAAAAAAAAGACACAAATCTAGAATTACAATCTCCACTTCAATTTATCTTTTTCCCGGCTATCGGAAGATTTTATATATAAACCAAATTTATTTTTATAATACTCTACTATATTATACCTTTCGTAGGATTGTAAATTTTAGTTAATTTTGCTTTGTTCAAAAAAAGTCATATCCTTGAAAATGTCCACCGTGAGCGGAAGAAAGCTTGGATCAGTTCTAGAAGCAATGTTTCTGTTTATTCAAGAATTGTCTTGAAGAAAATTAATGAAAGTGTTAGGAAGGTTGTTTTTTAGGTGGAATTTTAAAGAAGAAAAGTCTTTGCAAATTATATTTAGACAATGCCACTGATTTATATTTCTAAAAATATATAATAATCACATAATAATAAAATAATATAATAATAATAATAAAATAATAATAATAATAATAATAATTTAATAAAATAATAATAATAATTAATCATAATAATAATAATAATAACTAATAATAATAATAATAATAATAACATAAAATAATGATAATATATTATTGACAAATAGTTGAAAAAAATAATGATAAGATCAATTATGAATATAATAATAATAATAATAATAATAATAATAATAATAATAATAATAATAATAATAATAGAATAATAATAATAATAATAATAATAATAATAATAATAATAATAATAATAATAATAATAATAATAATAATAATAATAATAATAATAATAATAATAATAATAATAATAAATTATAAACCTTTCCTCATGAGTTTTTATAATTATACTTAATAAGCTATTAATTAGCAATAAAATCAAATAAAAATAAAAATTTAATAATAGAGAATAAAAATTATAATCCTTTTTTTTAATAATATCTAATAAAAATGTTAATAAACATTAACACGAAATTAAGTTGAAAATAAAGTGAAAAAAAATTTTTTTTTTGAAATAATTTTTATTAGTAATTTCAAATGGCATTTTTAGGTAAGTAGAAAAATCCTCGCCCGTCTTAATACTAATCCAATGCAATGAATAATAATAATCATAATATATAATAAAGTCTAATACTAATATAATAATACTAAAATAATTAATAATTAATAATAATTTAAATATAATAAAATAACTATATAATAATAACTAATTATAAAAAATAGATCAAATATAATATAATATAACTAATAAGCAATACATAATAATAAAATAAAATATATTTTATCCTTATTTATATATTTATTTTTAACTAAAGTTATCCTCCTAAAAGCGAATTTCAGGTGAAAAATTTCTCGGTCAATTGACCAGCTAATCCATGATGGCTCGACCCGCGTCACCGTTCATGTCCTGCTCCCAGCTCCGACTGCCAACTCACGCACTAAGTCTCCGGCTGTTTGCTGCAACTCTGGCTTAGTCTAGTTGTCGACCTCTGACTTAGTCACCTATAACTAACTATACTGGACAATTTACGTTACATTTTAATTACTAAATCATTTGGAATTAACACATTAATTAATATGCATTAACACAGGTAACAAAATTTACGCTTTTAATGTGACCCTTTCTATATAAATACCAAGGTTAGGTGAGGTTAGTATAGGTGAGTTAGGTTAGTTAGGTTAGTTAGGCTAGTTAGGAAATATAAATGTATATATATTACAATTCTAATAGTTAATGGATATAATGTTTAAATTTTGAAATTTAAAAAGAATAAGATTAATTAATTAACGAAAACAGCCCACAACTAAAATTTAATTAATCTCATCTATACAAAAACCATTGATTGTGCATGATCTTGATTGCCGAAGATACCACTCATTAGAAATTAAATTTGTTTTCTAGATATTTGGACTTTTGTACTTTTCATGCGAGGGACTTAATATATATGAGATACTAATACGAACAAATTGAAGAACCACACGATAACATTCAACACAATAGACATAACGATATAGTTAATCTAGACCAAATATGTATAATGTATATAATAGTAAAATAAATACATAAAGCAAATAATAATAACATTAACAAAAAATACGATTTCTTTTTGTATAGATATGAATTCGAACTTATAGATATTTTGAAAATGGAAATTCCATTCAAATTCAAAATTGAAAAGTTGTTAATATGTTTTTATTTTTCTTTATTTCAACTTTTAATTAAATAAGTACTTTTTAAAATTTCACTAAATCTCAATTCTCATATATTAACATATATATTCATTATATATATACCTCACTCACTATATATAATAGTATATAGTATATTATGATTAATATATATATTAATTAATATATATATATATCTATATTATATATAGTATATATAATATATATATATATATTTATATATATATATAATAATATATAATATATTATATAAATATAGATAAATAATAATTAATATTTATATATTATATATTATTATAGTATAATATATTTGATTATATACTACTATATATATATATATATTAATATAAGTTAATAATATATTATTATATATATAACATATAATATAATATTATATACTATATATATATAATAATAATATATATAATATATATATATATATATTAAAAAATTTTGGCAATAATGTCTACAAGCACTTCAACAGTCTCATCCGTCATTCGCGCAAGAAGTTGAAACTCTTTTTGAAATAACTTTTATATCTGTAAAATGATTTATATTTTGTTAATTTAAAAATGAACATAAATTGAGTAAAAATGAAGACAAATATAATTGCGTAATTGAAAACTATTGAAAAACAAAAACAGTTCTTTATCGTACTGGTGAAAAGAAAGATTGTGGTAGGTCTATATCCAACCTCAACATAGCTTCATACAGCAAAATTATTCGTTCACAATTCAACTGAATTCCGTACGCAGAAACCTTTTGGCTAAGCCGAATGTCCTTTCAAATGAAGAAACTGTTTCGCGTGGCCGTGCTAACTATTTTAATAATGAATAGGAAGGTGGAGACTCAGAGACGAATTTGGACCGCCTTTGGAATAATACGCGCATAAGCGATTTTAAGACATGAATCCTACCAATCATCGTTAGGTTCTTACCCAAATTAGCAGATTTGGAAATCACACGAATGTGATTTCTCAACTAAATAATCAACACTGAAAGTTGTCAATTGGAATGCCAAACATAAAAGGTGAACGAAATAGAGAGCGTTTTGAAAGAGCGACTTGATGTTTTCTATTTAGGGGAGCAAGAACTGCTTTTAGACGGTCATACGAATTCTAGATTCTGCTAATCGTACGACCAGGTATTACGTGGAATGAAAATTTTACATTAATATGATCTTTTACTTTGAATCTCATCGAGAGCAGTCTAATGTTATTCTCGCCATCAAATCGAATTGCAATTTTCTATTGATTGTGGTGAAAAGTGCTTATTAAATAAAAAATTAGAAATGAAATTAATGATTCCAGTTATGTGGCTATTATTATAGATGAACCAACCGATGTTAAAACAAATTCTGTGTTTTCAAAAAATGATTGTGTGTGTGAAAGAAATGTTTGCATTGTGAAAGATTTCTCAGGTTTTTACGGTGTTAATAGCAGATTCGAACTGCTTTAGTTATATTGCTCGACTGTGGTTAATTTAGAGACGACCTTAATATGGTTTGAACTCGTTGCGCAGACCTCTATAACGCATGTAAGGTGGTGCAAGTTAATTAAATGGCTTCAAAGGAAAGCAAAGAGAAAAGTACCAAAAGCATATTCGTTCGATTAGGGCAGCATAGATTGAATTAGTGCATATCTCAATCCTTAACGACGAAGTCCTCAACGGAACGCAAGTCAATTGCCTTGCAAACTTAATATTCTCTTTATTTCTTTTAACATATTTGTGTACCCGCATAAGGGTTAATAAAATAAATGAAATGATGAGCGCTCATTTCCTAATTTAAAGTGAATTCACACCTACGCACGAAATTCCCAGGGAGAGGAAGGACTTTCCAGCTTAGCATTAATATTTAGTCATATATGAAAAAATACTTCATTAAAGAATAAAAACCTTGCATCTTGACTAACAAGTAGTAGATTTTATTTAATCAAGAAAATAGAAAGAAGTAGATTAATATAAAATAAGGTAGTATTTTGATATAAATATATAAATTATTATATATATTATATATAATTATTATATAGATATAAATATATATATATATATATATATATATATATATATATAAGATATATAATATATATATATATATTCTCTCTCCTCTCTCTCTCTCTCTTCGATCTATCTCTCTCTCTCTCTGCTCTGCTCTCTCTCTTCTCTCTCTCTCTCTCTCGTCTCTCTCTCATCTCTCATCAGTAAAGAGCTCCAAAATATCTCCAAAGATAAAGATGTTAAATATAGAACAATTAAAGTCGCGTAAAAGAGTTCAAAACTTTTCTTTTTCTTTTAAATAAAATCATCGTATTTTTTTATTTTTATTTTTTAGTATTTTTTTCATTTTCTTATGGGTTTAAGGTTTGTGCTAATTAATTTTTGAAGAATGGCAAAACTTTAAAAATAACATATTTCAATGAAAATATTATATCTAATATATATAATTATATCAGATATAGTATATATATACTAAATATATATATATTATATTATATATATATATATATATATACTATATATAATATATATATATATATATAATACAGTGGGGCTCGTGCATGAATAAATGGTGGGGCCAGTCTGTTTTCTGTATATAATATATATATTATATATATTATACCTATAATTATATATTATTATATATATATTATTATTATATATATATATATTATATATTATATTATATATATATATTATATATAAATATATATATATATATAATTTTGAGTTTAATATTTTATACTATATATGACCATAAACATATATATATATATATATATATATATATTATATAATATTTATTATTTATATATAAAAATTAATTATATATCTATAATACATATATATATATATATATCAATATTTATATAGATAATTATTATATAATATATATAATAAATGTATTAATATATACTATATTATATATATATATATTATATATAATATTAATATTTAACGTTTATATACTTATATATTTATATAATATATATATAATATATAGGCTAAGATCTACTTCTTAATTAAATAAAAAAATATACTGTTGTAATTTAAAACGCATTTTTAAAAAAAAACTTACCTTTAAAATTGGTTTATTGCTATTATAAATAGTATTCCCTCTGTGCTTTTGGGCAAATTTTTCATCCACTTTATGTTCAATGATGAGGAGCCTCTATAACAGTCTTTTGTATTGATAGCACTGCAAGTGCGTTTAATCTATCTTGTGATGTTGTGTTTCTAAGAAGGGTTTTAATGCCCTTTAAAGTACTGAAACTACGTTCAGAATCGGCAGTCGACACGGGCGTCACTAAAACGATTTCTATTAATTTTGCGGCCTCTGGAAAAAAGCATTTCGCATGAAACCATTATCGATCCAAAAATTGTTACCAAGCCATTAACATTGTGATGGAACTAAAGGTATTCATTATCAACATAACAGCTTATCGGAAATTAGTCTCTCGTTATGTTAGATAGGATAATTTTCAATAGTTTGAATCAGATGGAAAACACTGCTTATGAGAATTAAAATGCTTCGCGGGCCGACAACAATATATGAGCGAAACAACTCAAAATTTTTAAATCTATTCATAAGTTTTGTAATTTTTTGGTTACAAGCCTTTGTCGCAGCCTTTTCTTAAGGTATCAGTAACCTACCTGCATTTTCTTAAGTCTTTTATGGAACTTCTAACTTCACTATCATCCCCCTGAAATAAGAAAATTTTGCTATATGTTGCCGATTTATTGTAGTAATGAAGATTCAAAATGTTTCAAAGAATCTTTTGGTTAATATTATTGTGAATTATTGTTATAAAATATACTGTCATAGTATTCAACGTTTCTTAAAAAAAGCAGAAAGAAATTTAAACCGTAGTCTTCCAATAATCTTTCAAAGCCTACTTGATTCACGAATGCTTTTTATCGGTCCCAAACAGTCTTCATCGTCTTCGGCAGTAGATTAGAAACACTTGTACTCAAGTTTCATTTATGCAATTTTAACGATTTTAGAATGAAAATTACATCTGGTTTGACAAATCTTTGGAATGTGACATTACAAACTTTTTGAAGCATATTGTTACGTTTAGGTGAATTCGGTGTAGGGAAAAACGCTCCAATCCACTCAGATTAGCAAAAAAATTTTTTATCCTTTTATAAATTGTTCTAAACCTTTTCAAAAATTAAAATTTAATTTGGTGCCGTAACAATGAACAATGGGCGTAGGGTAGTACTCTTTCATCTGCACTTGTACACCGTTGTGGGGCCCGCTCATAACAGCTGCTCCGTCATAGGCTTGTGCAATTAACTTGTTGGTTAAGTTAAAAGATTTTAATTCATCTTTCAGAACACTTGTTAGTCCGGTAGCTGTTCTATTATGAATATTAACAAAACTTAAAAAACTTTCGACAGGTTGAGAATTTCTAGAATAGCGCAAAATAATCACAAACTGTGAAAGGCAAGAGATATCGGTCGTTTCATCTGCTTGTATGGATACAAAACTGACATCATTAATTTCTGATTTTATTACGCGACTATAAACATATATACAGTCTAAAAGGTCATTTTGAATAGTTTTTGAAAGAATAATTATATTAATAGACAAATGTTATAATTTGTCAAGTGAACTTCTAAGACACTATCAAACTTAGATATGTAATAAAACCATGTCTAACAATACTCCCCGCGTTATTGATGTGTGATGGTTCATCTGACCTTCAAAGGTAATTCGTTGTGAATTCCGACAAATTTTATACACACTCTATAATTCAGATTAAAATTATGTCTATTTTTGTCTACTATCTCATTAATGCTTTAAAATACTGATTCGCATGAGCCCACTATCAATGTATGATAAAATATTACTTTCCCAAGTTGGAATACGGATACAATTATTTCAAGTGGGGTGGGCTCCTTTCATGGCCGTGAATTTTCTTTGAGAGATGTTTTAAATCATTGCACCTGTTCCGTGCCATACATTTTTCACGCCAAATAAGCATACAGTAGAAGCAAATAAAGCATTTTGTTATCACTTACAGTAAGACATTTCTTTTCTAAAACCAAGATTTACAAAATGTATCTATTCTTCTTTCCATCTTTATGATTAATGAGAACATCTCTAGGCTGATACGGTTCCAAGTCTTTTTTAATTTCTATTTTGCTCATGTTGGAACTTTGCCTTTCTTATAGGTACTATAGGAAAGAAGTGAGGGAACTTAAAACATTTAAAGCACTTGTTCATCGATGCTTCCTGTGAAAAAATTTTCAAAATCGGACCATACCATAAGCCCATAAAAAAAATAAAAAAAAAAAAAAAAAAAAAAAAACATTACGCAACCTTAAACGGACATTTTAGGCTTCATAGATTCTCCCTGTGAAGAAAATTTTTCAAATCCGACCTCGCTTTGCGTAGTACTAGTAAATGTTTTTTATTTAATAAATCATTTTTTATAATATGATAATCAATAATCTACAAAATTATCATATTGTTACTTTGATAGGATTGGGGGATAACACTGTAATTAAAACGAAATGCCAATCTCCTAGAAGACATAAAAATAGGCTTTCAATCCTTTCATTAAATTTCAACGAAAGAAATACATTTTCTTTAACAGGCATTCAACACGTAGATTGCACTAAACTCAGTATCAGTTATCCAAGTATAAACATTTTCCAGACTAGATTCACCAAAAAAATCAAAAGAATTATTACAGCTTGCAGACGAACGAACAACAAGATAGAACTAAAACATATAATTGAGAAAAAAGCCTCGGGCCCAGCGAAAATATGGGCAGACTTTGATTAGATAAACAAATGTACGCAGCACACGCGTTTTAGTTTAGTTTAAGTTTAAGCCTTATATATTATACTATTATATATATTATATATAGATATATAATACTATATTATATATATATATAATATATATATAATATAATAATTAATATTATCATATATCATATAATATATATATATATACTATATATATTATATATTAGTATATATGGTCTTAGGCATATAGGCCTATAATATATAACATAATATATAAATAAAATATACATATATATAATTATATATATAAATATATATAATATATATATACACTATATATATATAATATATATATATATATATAATCATATATATTTATAATTATATATACTATAATATATAATATATATATATTACTATTATATAAATATTATTTAACTAATCATTTGTTTTAAAAAAAGACATGCAATAATGCAATTAACTCTAAGTGGGCACAAAAACGTTCCACCCTGTCCTAGCTTCAATAAACCTGATCATGAATGAGAGTTCTGACGTCATAAAACGTGCGTGGCGTACATTTGTTATACGCTTATTATAATATCATTCTCAGGCCCAAGTGGTCGCTGGCCCACGAAGCTGCCGAAGCTCGTAAAAAATCCGAAAGTGTAATTTTGCGAGGAAATAATTTTAATATAGGATGGATTTGTTTTATGAATAGAGAATCTGAAATTAAAAAATGAAAATTACTCAAATAACTTATTTTTTAACAGACAATTTATTGTCTTTAAAAGAATTACTGGTGGGGACGGGCCCCACTGGCCCCTTATGACGAGCCGCCCCTGTTAATAATATATTTATATATATTAGATATATATATATATATATATAATAATATAGTAATATATTATCCTATATATATACTATATAGTATATATAATATTATTATATATCTTTGTATATCTATATATGATATATATTATATTGCTTATTATTTTATGATATATTATATATATACATATATAAATATATATATTATATACTATAATATAATTATTAAGTTTATATATATATAATATATATCTATACTCATATAATAACATTACTATATTATGTATATGATAAAAGTCTGGAAAAGTTTACTGTACAAGCGTCATATAGAGAAATATTAGAAGCATAACAACGTATTGTTTGCACTCCCAGCACGTTAGAAAAGGTAGTATGTATGACGTCAATGTCAGGACAAATCCTTTTAGAATTATATGGAAACATTACTGACTTGACATGACCGAAGGAAGATCCAGTTGATAATTGTATATTTGACTTTAGTAGAAGCTTTTGAAAAGTTCCCCCACATAGGCTGGTATGAAAAATCTAATGCTAATGTGTATTAGGTGGACGTGGTACATGGTTTTTGATTACAAGAGTGGTTTGCGAAAAGAATAACCAGCGCTTGGTACAACTAAATGGATAAAATCATCATGGACAATAGTGAAGAGTGGTGTCCACAGAGGACTTCCTAGTGCTCGTGGGCCCACTGATTGTTCCTTCATAGTATATATAAAGATTTAGACCAGGGACTTAATGCAAGGTTTCTTAAGTTTGCAGATGATACTTAAAGTGGCCACTCAGTTAGGAATAGGGGAATCGCATAAAGATTCAAAATGATCTTGATTAACTTCTTGGGTGGGCAGATAGTGGCAAATGAATTTAATAGTACAAAAGGTGTAAGGTTCTTCACTAGTACTCACCTAAAAGTTTTAAACTACTATGACATGGATTTGGCTTGGTCTGTGGAACCAAGAAAAAATTTAGGTGTAATATTAAGAGATAAATTTGAAAAGTAATAACTCAGATGTTTGGAAGCAAACAATAAAGCTAATAAGATGCGGGCATAATTAATTCGCAATGTTGTTTACAAGAGCATGGAAGTTATAATAAGAAACTGTATAATAGCTATTGTATAGGCCAGTAATAGAGTATTGTGCACAAGTTTGCCCGCCCCTTATTTTACAAGACAGACTTAATATGCCTACAGAGAGAGTGCAGACGTTGAGCAACAAGATGATTCGAGGGTCTGAGGAAAGAGCTATGAGAGAGGAGGAGTTAGAATGTTTTCTGTAAAAAGTGATTTCTCAGGGGAACATGATAGCAAGTCTACAAATAATTTACATCTAGTGATAATCCAGAGACCATAAAGTTTCCATGTTAGAACAATGGACAGGTGACCAGCGGGCATAATACAGGAAATAAGAGAAGGAAAGCATGCCAATCTTGATATAAGAAAGCATGCATCCAGTAATAGGGTTGTTAAATTTTGAATGGTCTGCCAGAGGAGGTTGTTAGTGTGACTCGATTGCACATTAAGAAGGTTTAATTCGTTATGGATGGTTGGTATCAGTATATATATTGACGACCAAATTGCCGGGTTTTATTATAGTAGTTATGAATGTTAGATTGCATGTGTGGGACATACACTTAGTTATTAATGCACGTGGATGGTTTGGAGTATTAAATATATATATATATTATATATATAAGTATATTATATATATATACATATTTTATCATATATCATTAGTTTTGACTAAGCCAAATTGGTGATTTGTAGTTTACACACATTTGACAAGCCCCTAGGGTGCCTTCGCTGTGGATGCATGGAGCTATGTTTGTTAGGTGGGTTGACTGGACAGTCTCGATAGGCCATGTGGCTTCTTACTAGTCCTAATTCATCTTAAGTCTTAAGGTCTTAATATTATACTATAAGTAACTATATATACTATTATATATATAAATATTTATATATGATATATATTAATATATATATATACTTTATATATATACATATATACTATATAATATATATTATATATCATATATATATTAAATATATAACATAATTATGTATATATATATATATATAATAGCTATATTTATATATATTTCTATAATATGGGAGGTGCAAAGTCCAAACTCCGCATCCCCTCGTGCAACCGGGCAACACGGACCCAGGGAGGCGTTTCTCGGCTAAAGGAACCTATGGCTATGAAAGAATACTCCTAGCAAAGCCGCTTCCCGAATAAACTGCAGCAGAAGCTCCAGCCTTAGCCTCGAAGCGGACAAGAAGCTTTAAGACGACAACTCGGCGGATTTACGGACTTAGGAATCAGGAAAAACACTTCAAAATTATAGGGTGTGCCACGATAAATGTGCGTTACCCATGGAGAAAAAGAGGAGGAGATATATAAATATCATGAAAGAGAGGAAAAATAAATTGTTGGGGCGGAGATGAGAGTGAGGGAGTGTGAAGAGGGTAAAGAGACTGGGAGAAAGATTTGTTATCTGAGTTATTTGTAAGGATAAGAAAGCAGTGGTGTTGCGAATAATAAGTGGGACCAAGACTGTCACACTGTATACAGAGGAGTTAAAAATTATAAATGATGTGGCCCCATGTTGAAGATAGGCCGAGTATAAATATATAGAATATTCCAGGATATGCACCCACCAAGCAGGACACTCAGAGGAGGAAAAAACTAGATTTTATGAAATGATTAGGAGGAGGAGGAGGGATTGGAGGAGGAGGGACGATGCCTGTGATAGAAGATTTCCAACGCATAGAGTAGGAAAGATGAAGAGAGATGGAGGAGGTATTCGGACCATTTGGAGAGGAGACAAGATACATGGAGGGAGAGGCCGGATTGATCCGTTTCTTTGTGTGAGAAAACGGATCAGAAGAAATAATGAACACGTTTGTCAGCATTAGAGAGTCGCATATCTTTTACTAGGTGATAGAATCGGTGATAGACTACATGATAGATCAAAATCCGGTGATGACTACATGATAGTCTCCATTTAAAAGTATGATAAAGAATGTGAAATGACCTCGGAGAGTGGTCCTTGATGCGGAATCAATTAGACTGTTGGTGGCGGGTATGAAGATTAAGAAGGAGAAACGAAGTAAATTGAGCCGAAGGGCAGTGATTCAGAGTGGAGAAGTTGCGAACAAGAACGAGACGAATTATGAACGGGATCAGGAAACCCCTAGGAATGGAGAAGAAACGTAAGAACTATGCAGACTGTCATAGGACCGGTTCTCCTACCCTCCTCCTCTACCATCTCTCCGTACCTAAGAAGAAGACATAAACCATGGGCTGAACGAAGAAGGTAAAAGAGCGTTAAGGAAAAAAACAGGAAAATGAAGGAAGTGGCGTCTACAGAAAAGAAGACAGCGGCCGAGCCAAGGGAGAATATGAAGGCAAGGATCATGAGGCAGAGAGAATAAACTGAGGAGAGCAAAAAAAGATGGAGACAGAGACGAATGCGGATAATAACTAAGAGTGGCGTGAAGGAAGAAAAAAGGCTATTAAAGAAAGGCCAAGGCGTATAGAAAACCAAAAGACGTAACTAGAAAATATAAAGATAGAAATTATTAAAGTTCTTGTGAGACCGAAAGAAAGAAATGATAGGTGGACCGAATACTATGAATCTGCTAAATGTAGATACAGAGAACACAGGAAGAAGCTGCAGATCAGGACGAGGAGGAGGAAGAGGGAGATGAAATGGCCGAGAGATATAGCCGTGGAGGAAATATAGAAGAGACCTATAAAAAAGAGATGAGAAGAGGTTTAAAGCTTAGGAGAGGATGGAGTGGCTGTGGAGCTGAGTGCTGCTCGAATAATGAAGGAGACTGATAAAGGGAGACATTTCATCAGTTGATGAACAAGTTGGAGACCGGGAAGGCTGCCGGAAAGTGGCCAGCCAATAATAATTACCCCGCCATCTATAGGTGCGGCAGTGTGCTATATACACGCACCCGAGAGTGACTATATGTTCGCGACCGCCACCTCACCGCTCGACACACACTAGCCCTTATCGCGGCTGCTTGCTACTCCTCACGCGGCTTACATTATTCTTTGCATTTTAACGCGCACGAACCCTACTGATGGAACAAATTTGACGAAAATAATATAAACCGAAAGAGATATTTCGCTGCTGCGACCTTTCGAAAAAGTATCAAAGTAAACACGGGTTACAATTCTCGTTTTTCTAGAGAATGGAATTTCTAGGAAAAAGCAGTTCCCCCTGCCATGGAAAAGTACAAATATATCTTCTAATACCTATGAAAAAACAGCACATTACAATGTGAGGATTAATTTCTAGGTTGAGAAGGAGGAATGAAGAGGTAAAAAGACGCCGGAGCGAAATCCGTTCGGAAGTGAATTATAGTACTTATCGAAGCAATTCAAGCCAGGATCATGGCAAAATCTTTCATTAAGCTTGTGTTGTGTATTAATATACATTATTAAATTTTATTAGTGAATAACAGCTCTGGGATGTTTTACACAGCTTTTTTATTAAAAAAATTATAGAGTCTTAATAGAATCATTATTTATTTTAAATTTGCAATCAAGGATCATAAAATTTGGAGTTTCGGAATCTGATAGGTTAAAGTGGGGAGAGATTTTAGAAATGATAGAAGATAGACCGTTTGATGAAGAATCGGTGCCCTAAAAAAGAACAAAGAACTCATTTTTTTTTGTGCTATGTTTATCAAGTAAATCCATGCTCAAAAAAAATATATAAAAGATCCATTTCATCGCCATATTTGATCCTTTTGCCAGGTCTGTTTCCTAGAGGAAAACTCCTGGAGACACAGAAACGTTTTAGTTGTGCGAAATGTAAAATTATGGACCATTACAGGATAGACAAGACAAAACCCGGTGTAAATGTTAAGAAACAATTTAAAACCACTTAAAAGTCTGCTACCACCTAGATAAAATTTTCTGATAAATAAACCTAGACCTAATTTTTAATTGTATTCGACCCAATAACCTAAAACATTAATTGTCAAATGCCCGGCCCCAATGCCAATAGTTTTATAAATCGTTTTAAGGACTAGCCATTAACTGGAGCTCGAATGAAAAAAATTAACCACTGGCTATTTATATAGAAAGGGGTCACATTAAAAGATCCGGTTTAATAAATTTGCTTTCTTTTGTCTAGTTTTCTCTCCGAATAATTAATTATAATGAAAAAGGGTTGAAATAAATTTAGACAATGTTTTAAGTTTAACAAATAGATTTATTAATCAAAGACAGCCTGGATTGTCTTATTAATCTATATTTTAAACCATAGATTTTGTAATATATATTATTAAAGTTAAGTTGTTAGTTCAGGGATGTTCAGAGTTATAAAGGAAAAATTTTAAAAGAATTGAATTTAAAGAGATAAAAACTGAGAGAACTGTAGATCTAAATGTAAGACGTATATATTCTATGTTATTAATTTTTTGTGTCCAGTTTGTATAGGAGAGAGAGATCATAAGTGGACACAAAGTTAGAGTCTCCCATACAATGTGTATCCACTTAAAATCTCATGCCGGGAGGATTGGCACGATTGCATGAGATCCTTTAGGTCAATGTAGGAAAGCGCATTCCAAACAAGAGAATAATGTTACCGAGAGAGGTGTTAAGAAATTGTATGGTTTTTCGAAACTACCCCTAGACCTCAAATGCCGAATGTAGTATGCACTGGGAGTTGTTTTCTCACAGACTCAAACCTTGTAGTTGACCCGGAGTAAGATGAGGCAGTGCGACTGGAAAGTTCTTGTAAGGGGCGTGAGTTCGGGATGAAGGCACCGTTCGCAGCTGGAGTGATAATAGAACCCTATCCCAGAGAAAAACCCAAGGATAAAGCTATTTAAACTTAGTTACCGGATGAAATTTACATATGGTAAATTAAAACCAACAGTTAATTATTTGAATCACGAGAGGAAGAGACCCGTAGACCTCTTATAAAATCAATTAATGTAATATTCTTTTCTAGTGTTTCTTGCTGGTTTATAGTGAAATTGTAGTGTCGATTATTGTAATAAGAGCAATAAAGTAGGTGAGACAGAACAGGCATAGTTATGTAAAATGGCCCTCCTTCAAACAATGCTGAAATATTTCCGTTTATAAAAGGAAGCTCAATTTATAGTTTTTTAGGTAAATACCCCCATACGCACAATTATTTCAGATTCGAGTGTCGGGCTTTATATTGACTTTTTACAACCGCAGACCAGAAGAAGTAAGGTGAAGACATTTTGAGAGGAAGGCGGATCTTAAATGCGCGATAAAGAATGTGGAAAAGGCTGTGTCTACTAGTGTTAATTGAAAATTCCAGATCAGTTATGCGGAAGAGCCAGATTAGTTTGTATAAGCCGGAAGAGAAAATTTTTTAACACCTAGATTCAACCTAGAATATTCCGGTTTAATAAGAGGGTAGAATTATACTTGTGTTAAATTTAAAAAAATAAAAATTTTCGAATATAAAAATAAATTTTAATTCCCTTAAATTATATAAGCCTATATTATTATTTATTAATTTATATAGTTCAACTACTGCTTTCAGTATTATATGTAATGACAAATTTTAAAAAATTTTGAATTATTTAATAGAAAAGGTATTAAAAAGAATTCCTTTTCAACTACTGCTTTCAGTATTATATTAAAATGACAAATTTTAATAAATTTTGAATTAGTTTTTCAATTAAGATAATAGAGTCCATTGACTTATATAAATAGATTTATTATATAAGGTTGAATACATTAAGAGAATTCATATGGAACATTAAAATAATAATATAAATCTCAGTAGAAGAATGATTAATTCACGAGTGTAGAGTTAGTTAATATTATCATTAAATTAATTTACGCTTAAATGGAGAAAGTTTTATTTCAGGACAGCAAATGGGGTAAAAATAATAAAAAGTTTCCTTACGTAAAAAATTTAAGCTAAATTTATTAATTAAAGCTAATAAAATATATTTTTGTATGGATAAAACACTTGCACAAGCCTTGGATATCGACTATGAAATAAGAAGCATAAATACTATCTGAGAAAATTACGTCGGAACAAACTGTGAAGAATTATTTGTGAATAAATTAATTAATCTGAAATGTCTGCAAGAAAAACGAGGCCAAAGGACAATGAAATAACATGAACATTTTCATTTAATAAATGAATGAACAAAACCATCTAATTCAATGGAGAAAAAAAATTAAATATACAAGATATTAAACCATGAAGGATTCAATCAAAAAAAGGTCTCTGAAGGATTTCTCGATTA
>JABUQX010109766.1:0-20000 GCA_015478945.1 Trachelipus rathkii
GAAATAGCCACACTAAATTTCATATCAAATTCTTTTAATGAACTACTTACACTTCCTCAAAAACATTTATCTTAGTATATTAACATCTTGTACACAATACTTTTTTCCAACATTTCTTCAAAAATAATTGTAAATTCTTTTGCCTATAAACTTATTTTAGTACTCTGTCAAATTTCTAAGCCTTTATCTTGGTTGACATTTTATCTTTTAGCTTTCGAAGAATATTCTTATCAGGAAAGGGTCGCCTTTATAATTCAATGTATCCTCGGTTACAAAAATGTATAGGAAAGAAACCCTTGGATATGTGTCTTTTTCCACTAACACATGCACCTTAGGCATGGCTTTTTCAATGCACCAATGGTGTGAAAAAAGCAACGTATCACCTGAAGTCCTATATTTCCATTCGATTCCCATTTGGAAATTATTTTTATTACTCTTTTTTAAAGGGTTTCCTGCTTGATAGATCTGAACTCGGGTGGGTTCAGTAATGAATGCATATACCGAATGAATGATCCAAATTTCCCCGCCAATTTATGGTCCAGCACAAGTTACTTTTGGACTTAGGGATTTTTTCCTCTGAAAAACTTCCCATATCCGAGGGTCTATAGATGGTGATTTAACAGGCGTTTTATTTTTGTTCCGGTCTCTAATTTAATGTTCTTTGTGTCTTCGGGACCGACAATGGTTTGAGCATACCTGTTCACTTCCCTATCTTGTAAACATTTTCGCATATTCATCCGGCAATACCATAATAAGGACCACAATTCTATATTCTTCTCCTTTATCATCATAACCTTTTTCTTCCTGGTATGTCTCGATATCATAGTTAAGTTATAAAATTCTTCTTCAGGCTTTATCTTTCTTTCTTTTTTTAATTCTTTTCTTTTTTTCATGTGCCCATATATGAATATTCGTCTTCCTTTTAGGCTCGGTATATGTACTGCGATGCCTTTTTGCCATAAGCTTGTTGCTGCAATTGCGTGGGTTTTGAACGACAGTTTCTCCACGATAGCTCATTCTACTTTGCACAAGGCAGAGTGCTTGTCAATTTTGTTATTTTTTGCACGTAATATATTTGTATCTTGAAATGTTTTTTTTAACAGCAGAAACTTCAGATTATCAAATTCCCAATGAAATACCATCACCGACCAGTTCATGGGAATAGTACCATCGTAGGGGGGATCAAATGAGCCCCTGTGATACACTAATATCGAGTCCTAGAAACCACCACTGCCTAGCAATCCATAATGTTCCCAGTCCTAATTTATGGCGCGATATGTTATTTGCTGTTTTGAAAAGTGTAAACAATAAGTTGCAAAAAGATACCGTTCCATATATATGCATTTCTTGTTTTCTTGGTATTTCCCGAAAACATAACTTTACTTATCTTCTTTTAAATAGAACATACGTAAATAGATTTTTTACTCCCAAGCCCTGGGTCCCTATAATGTATAAAGGGTCTTTCTTGTTCTCCGTTTTTAGAGTTGGAAATTTTTAATAAAGTATTTTACTTCCATTTAACCTTTCCAGGACCGAATCACGCCTATACCGGGCAATTTATTTTCGGGATATCTCCCTTCGATTTTTTTTCCAAAGTCAGTGACTATGAAAGAATCTGTATATTCCATACCAAATTTTTTAGCTAATGCTTCTGCCTCATTCTCCCAAATTGTACACGAATTTTACTATCTTTTTTTTTTTTGAACCTTTAAAACACATTCACTGAAGATTTTATTTTTCCCTAACAAAACGATGGCTTTTTTGGAAAGCACAACCCTACATCGCCTTTTCTCTAAGATGAACTTTTACTTAAATGGTAAAGCGATTGTTTGAAAACAACCGCATTTTTTGGTGGCTCGACAGATGCTATGGCGGTGACGTGTACATGTCTTCACCCAAATGCCCTTTTTAGCCTACTTAACAAAGCATCGTTTGCCTAGTACTATTCTTTACTATGAGTTTGGAAATTTGGGGTAAAAGAGGATAATGGCCTTTGTCCACCTTGGACCTGGTGAATGATCCGGGCTTTGTCCACCATAGCGTGCCTTCCATTTAATCCGTGTCGCTTTTCACCGCCGCAAAGTATTTGGTCCCCCCATTATATCCCTGGTTAACAGTTACCTAGCGAAGTTTTAGTACATAATATTTAGATCCGGGTCCCAGTAGTGACCTGAAAATTCATCCGGGCCAAGTGAAAGTTATTCCCAACCCTCATTACGGCCCGCTGCTGTCATAAGTCCTTAAGGTTCGCTTGTCTAATCAACATTAATATCATCAGGGCTTCACTCACAACCCATTTCAAACCGGAGGCCCTTCAAGATCTTTTCCTTAGGTTGGTCCATGCTGGAAAAGTTTTTCGCTCAATAACCCATTTAAATTCAATCGGTAATGACGGTTCCCCATTTGATCTTTTTTTACAGTTTTCCCCTCTACAGAAGCCCCTGTGGCCTTTGTCCCGTTATAGTAGTGGTGCACCGCTTCCTGCTGTTCCTTATTACCGGAAAAGCGAGTTTCCCAATCAGATCGAAGGGGCCTTAGCCTGTGAGAATAAAATAATCTTATTATTATTTTGTTGATGCATTAGGACCTCGCAGTTAAAATCAAAGTTAGTTTTTTTCTCATTGCTATATTTTTAGGGTGCTATTTTCCCAATATAGTACCTGTAGTTGTTCACTAAGTATTTCCTCATAACATATTATAAATATATATATCCACACAACAATAGCCACAACCATTTTTAAAAGGGTGGGATGATGACGTTCACGTAGGTATTGCCTTTTCTCAAATGTATGCCTGGTATGATTCAACACGTTTTGTCCTGGACAAAGAATAATTTTTTTTCTAAGAATATTGACCATATATCCATTTTTTCCTTTATTTTCTTTTAATTAATGATCGGTTTTTTAAATTACCCGTTACGTTTTTAACAAGCTGGTTACTTAAATCCATACTCTGTACAATGTTTTATTTTTAAAATGAGAAAATATAGTATATTAAAGAAAAAAAATCTTACCCTAGCTGAATAAGTAATATGATTGAAAAAATCCTCATCGTGTAGATATAAAAAACTTTTTGGCCTAAATCGATGAACATCGGATCCAACGAAGGGTGATCCCTTAAAGTGTTGATCCTGTAAGAGCCTCTTGTGAAGTTATGAATTGCCGCAATCCCGAGTAGCTCGCTTTGATTTTTATATACAACTCTCAGCCTGCGGCCCCAAATTCCTTCTTTATACAGTGGTTTGGCCCAGGAAATTAACTGCTGTATGATGGCATTGTTCGCCAAACCTACGCAGTTTTTTTGTTTTTAATAAAATAATAATTAAGGGTATGGCATTAACCTTTATGTAATGGGTTAGTAAGCATAAAATCATTTTTTTCATGTTTTCGAATTGAAATTTCTTCTGAAAGAGGTGGCGGAAGCCCTAAAAAGAAGGATAGGCCTAAAAATAATTTCAGGTTTTTTATATTTTGAGTGTGTGTGTGTGTGGTGTGGTGTGTGTGTTGTGGTGTGTTGTGTGTGGGTGTGGTGGTGTGTGTGGGTGGGTTGGTGTGTTGTTGGGGTGTGTGTTGTTGTGGTGTGGTTGTGGTTGTGTGTGTGTGGTGTGTTGTGTGTGTTTGTTGGTTTGGTTGTGGTCGTGGTTTGGTGTGCGGTGTGTGGTGTTGTTGGAGGTGTGGTGTGGTTTCGGTGTGTGCGGTTAGTGCTGGTTGTGTTGGGTTGTAGTGAGTGTGTCCATTGTTAATTCTGTAATCTCCCCCATTCAACTACTGTGTTTCACATTAAACTTGAATTCCCCATATTTCTTAATAACTATGTACACATTAATCGGTTCGTCTGCATTTGCCTTCGTTTGGCAACAAGATTAGAACCGGTCTTTTTTTTCTAATTGTTCTTGAACACGACTAACATTTTAATATTGTTAGTCCCTAAATCTTCATGGTTGCTTTTTTTATAAACGTTTTTAACTTAATTATACAGATGGTTTTTTTCTTTGTGCCTTTAAGAATTGAAGCAACAATGCAATATACATGGTTTTACTAATTGATTCGTTTGTTGTTTATAAGTGTTTTGTATTTTAGCATTTCATACTTTTATCTTTAATTTATTAATTTATTTTTTATTTCGTTTTTTTACATTATATTTAATTTTATGTATTTTTTAACATTTAATTTTTCTCACTTTTTAATTCTTTAATTTTTGCATGCTTTTTTGTTTAAATTTTGTTTCTTTCTGTTTTTTTATTTCCATTCATTGTTTGAATTCTTTTGTTTTTCATTTTTATTTTGTTTTTGATAAATTTTTCTATCAATATTTATCCTATGCTTTTAATTTAAATTAACCGACTTGGTTTTATTGTTAGAGATAGTGCCCTTGACTAAAAGTGGTGGAATAGGTTACGTCCCGTTTGTAATGGCTTATGTTAGTTACTTAGATTTAGCTGTTTGTTTTTTGTGTTAGGATAACTTTTGGTTGTGTTAAGGCAGTGGTTGTCAGGGTTTTTCTGTCGTTTGTGGGTATTATTATTCATAGTTGCGATGGTAACGTAAGTTAAGCGTCTACTTTTATTTTATGAAAACTTTTGTTTAGCGTTCCGAACGATATATGGAATTGATTCTTTGGGTATATAGAACTTGTGATTTTTTAATGTTATTGATTTTATCCCAAAAATGATACTCGATGCATGTCGGACGCTTGAATCAT
Organism: Trachelipus rathkii; assembly: GCA_015478945.1. Classification (NCBI taxonomy): domain Eukaryota; kingdom Metazoa; phylum Arthropoda; class Malacostraca; order Isopoda; family Trachelipodidae; genus Trachelipus; species Trachelipus rathkii. The sequence continues at coordinate 4,702 of JABUQX010109766.1, forward strand.
AGACACAAATAGATCAATTGGTAATTCATAATTTGACACAGAGAGCGTGGGGGATTGGTTAGTTTTGATCTTTACTAGATTTGGTACCTGAATCTTTAGGGTTAATGGTAAACGGTATGTACACTGATTTTTGTAAGAGGTAAAATTTGAACTTTAATCAATAAGAACGTTGCAATAGATCAAGAGTAGACTTTCAAGTATTAGAGTAGTCACGCCTAACTTGGACAGGAGGGTTGAGTGGGGGAATGGTTGGGTTGTTGTCATTTTATTACACGATTTTATCTGCATTTAGGGTATGTAAAACAAAATGACCAAATTTTTTAAAGTAAAAAAATTTTCTTGAAACCTTAAGTCAATTAAGCTATCAATATGATGTTCATTAGAGAAATCAATAGATTCAATAGATCAAGTAGATCAACATACTGGAGCGGAGGGTGATGTGGACTGGTGGTTTAGGGAATTTTGCTAGAATTTGATGGCTTTTGAGGGTGTGATGGTAAAACGATGGAATCAATTTTTGAGTAAGCAAAATTTGCACCATTAATCAAGTAGATCAATAGGAAATCCACGTAGAGTAATGCGAATAAGAGAGTTCATAGATCAAATTAATCAACAAATTGGCCAGGAAGGGGTGAGTGGGGGAATGTGGGGTTTTGGATTTACTGAGTTTAAACTGCTTTAGGGTTAATGGTAAAACATGGGCAATTTTATTAATGGTAAAAAAAAGTTTTGAACCGCTTACATCTCAAAGCCTAAGATTCCAAATAGAATTTACCAATAGAAATCAATAGATTAATGAGATCAATAGATCTACAAATTGGGACCCCCAGGAGGGTAGGTGGGATTGGTGGGTTTTGATTTTTAGTGATATTTAACCTTGGCTTTAGGGTAAATGTGTAAAACGTAATTGTAATTGTACCTTATGAAACCTGACCAGAGCTTAAAAGGAAATTGTGACAAATACAAAAAAGTTTTGTAAAGAACTAAAAAAAATAATAAACAGTTAGAAGACAGTAAGTAAAATTTTGACCCCAAGTTTTGCAAATAAAAATAATTAAAGGTAAAATCAAAAAAATTAAACAACAGTAAAAAATGTAAAATAAACCTCCTTAAAAAAAATTACAAACAAGATTTAGACAAAATAAATTCTTGAAACAAAGAATGAAAAATAAAAATAAAAAATAAAAAACACGTAATATAAGAAAACAAGTCATAAATAAATAACATTTAAAAAATAAAAATAAAAAACATTAAATATGAAATAATAAAATTAAACACAAATTAAATTGGTACATTATAACGAGTTCATAAAATGAAACGAAGGGAAGAAGTATATTGGCAAAATGCAGCTTCGGAAAGATTTTACATTTTTCAGCAAGACCAAGAATCAAAAGAAATGAAGGATCATCATCCAAATTTCTTATGGTAGTCAACTGGTTCGAAAATAAAGGGTTTATCTTTTGCAGATGACCGATGCAAATTGGAAAACAATATATACAGATCTTGAACGAGAAGCAGTTATGTAAGACAGATCAGTATAACTGATGCTCCTTCTGTTTATCAAATAGAATGTGTTTTACTATGGTTCCGGCAGCGGCAGTGGCTTTTCCAGAACGCGTGAAACACTACCGCTCTGAAATCCTATCCCCTCCTTCCTCATTGCCTTCTTCGAAGAAAGCGTAGCGTACCAATCAACCTCTTCTTCTTCCTTCTCCTCCTCTTTCTCCTTCCAGCTATATTTTAGTTGCATGTTTTCTTTCTTCTTCTTGTTTCTTCTCTCTCTCACTCACCTCCGGGGGTCAACCTGAACTCCGAATCCCCGAATCCGCTCCAACTCCGTCCTCCGTCTCCGAACTCCGACTCCTCACCTCAAGCTTCCCAAAGTCTTTTCAATCCTTTCTCGCATCATGTTTTAATTTTCTATTGAGAGGGGGGCAACGAGCGTGTTCCCCACCTTACGGGGAAGAGAAAAGCAGAGGGAACGATTAATCCTCGTCCTTCCGAACGAGATTACGTCATCATAATACGTTAAGCCTAACCTCTATCGGATTACGTTTAAAAGCCGACTAACAATGTTTTTTCAGGACGAATTTGACCTTTGGGCTTTTAGAGGGGGCAGCACCCCCTTAGGGGTTACCTACGGTCACCAAAATTGAAACAAAAAAGTTTTTATTACAACAAAGATGAACAATATACCTATAAGTTTTGAAAGGCGTAAGCTCTTATTCCCATTGTCATTATCGAAAAAGGTGGGTTTCCGCCCAGGGTGGGCAAAGGCAATTACTCACATAAACGATTAATGAATTGCCTAGATTTATATGTAATTAATTTTTCTTTTTTGCATAAGATTTGCTTCCCGTTTTGGATGACTCAGATAAGCGCGGGCGTAAAAGAAAGGCCGAATTTGGAAAATTCGATACATCCATTGATTCGCGGTTCTCGACCGGGATCGATTGGAAACGCGTCCCCAAAATGACTTATCGGATCATTTAAAACCCTTCCCTAGGAACCCAAAAAGGCCCCTCAGGGGGGGCTTTTTCCGCCCCCCTTGTTGGGGATGCCTAACCTGACCGGATACGGTCTGTCTTCCGACCTTACGCCTCCGCCATCCGACCGACCTTAAAAAACCCTAAGGTTTGGAACCGTACAAACGTCTCAAAATCTGATGAAAACTGATGGGATATGTTCCAAGTCAGCTTTGCCGACACTGACTGGAATTTTCCAAAAACCTTCCCGAACATGGTTTTTTTCAAGTCCTTTGCCCTTTCCCGACGTGCCAAGGGCTGCCCAATGGGAAAATCCCCAGAAAAATCCTCCGGAGTTGGGTGTCTTGGCCTGAATTATGAACAAAACGCTAAAAATGTTAGCTAAAAATTGGCCCTACAAATAGCTTAAAAAAATGCTTAAATAATTTAAAATTTACGGGATTTTAGGTTTGCTAGATTTAGCGAACAAATCTGTCCGAGGATCCCGCAGGAGGGGGGTCCTAGAAAAAAAAAGAAATGGTTTTTAAAAATTAGTAAAAAGTACCAAACTTGGCTAAAAAAAAGGACGAGGTAAAAAAAAGGGTCCAAAGGTTCGGATCAAGGTCCAAGGTCCCCGGTCAGTTTTTTTCGGTCAGTTTTTCGGCCCCCTATTACTAAACTAGAGGTCAATATTCTTCGCTGGCGAGTATGCGCCGGCTACCTTCTACCTCTAATATATTATAATAATATATTATATATCTATAGTATATATATATATATATATTATTAATAAATAAATATACTATATAATATATATATATGATATATAATATATATATATATATATATTATATTTATATATAATATATAAATATTCTTATAATTATTATATAGTCATACTTATATATATCAGAGTATATATATATATATCATTCTACATAAATATATTCTATATATATATATTATATGATATATGTTATATTATATATATATTTATATATATATAATTATAATTATATATATATATATATATATATATTAATATATATATATATTATATATATATTTATATAATATAGTATATATTATATTATATATATATATTGGTGGGCGAATTTGAGCCCGATTTTTCAATAAGACCCTTTTCATAAATTTTACTAAAATGTTACTGTGTCTTTGTAAAAACCTTGGAATTTGCCAATAAAAAATGGAAGAAAGGAAAAAAAAAAGAAAACACCCATTTTTTTTTGAAAAATATATTTTTAAAATATGCAATTTTACCCTTCCTACTCGAATACTTTTTTTCATTTAAAACCCCTACTTTCCAAAATTTTTCCCAGGCCTTAAAACAAAAAGTCCATAACACAAAATAGTTCAAATAAAAGGGCTTTCGTTTTTCAAATCATCATTCTTTGGCCAAATTTCCCCAAATTTTTCAAATAATATAGTCCAAAACAAACACAGGGAATTGTTAAAAAGTTTCAGTTTTATTAAAACCCGTAAAACATATCTTCCAAATAGAAAAAAGAAATCGAAAACCGCAAGACTTTGTAAACGAAAAAAATACTTTACTCCTGCCAAATGTTTTCCCCTCCTTAAAATATCCCCCATGATGCCTACCATCTTCCTTGGCAACCTGTGTGGCACCCTCAGAGAAATGTCCCACTTTTCAATAGATTCCCCTATTTTATACTATTAAAATTAAATCGGCGTTCCTTAACTTAACTTTTAGTTGTTCGCGACCGACAAACCTAAATTCACACAATTCCCGTCCGGATCCCTAGGTTTTCCTCCTGCCTCCGTAGCGGACCTTAACACATCCGCACCTCTCAACAATATAGGACGCAGGGCCCCACGACTTAAATCTCGACCAATTTACGGAAGCTTGCCTCCAGCCCCTCACGACTCCGCACAAGAGAAATGTTCCCTTCGCCGATGAATGAACCTTGAATTATGACCTACCCGTTTAGTTAACTCGATCCCCATTCCAGTTCTTATGTCAGGCTCCAAACTCGCCTTTGGCTCAACCCTTAAAAAGCTTCAACGTGGGGAATTTTCTTTTTAGACCCTCCATGTTTCACGTGTATTGCTTAATTTGTTACCAGCTTCACTTCTAGACTTCCACTTTTCCCTTATATTTTCCCAAATCGTGAGAAGATTTGGACTCTCCTTGTATTTTTTCCTTCCTCTATAATAATGTTTTCAACGCACAATCTAAAACTATTTCAAAATTTTTTCAGTCTAGCCTTTAATTTTTTTATTTTCAAAGTTTACGTTTGTGAGTTTGTTGTTCACGCCATCTTTGATATGTTTATATGGAATCTTGATTCTTCGTATAGAGATATTATTAATAATATTCTATATTTATAATTAATTATATATATATTTCATATTTTATTATATTATATACTATATTAATTATAATATTTTATTATATTAATTAAAATTTATATATAATATATATATTATATAATAATAGTATATTAGTTTTGTAGCAGTTTTGGATAATAAATAAATAAATCTATATTAAATTAAATACCTAAGATATGAATAATCCAGAAAGTTAGTTGAGGTAGTCACTTTGGACATTTAAATTTTTTTATTTTTTTTAATTATATGATTTTAATGTATTTTTAGGAGAGGAGGGAAATTTATCAACTAAAGTATATTAAAACCCGGGCAAAATTGGGAGATATGGAAGAAAAAATACGGGATGTTGAAGAAATTAATAATATTTTTCCTAATTAAAGATTAAAGTAATTATTTTGTTGCCGTACTATGAGGTATTTTGTATTGCATAATTTGAGGTGAGTTCATTATTATCTTAGTTGATAATCCATTTATTATTTTATTTTACCTATTTTGCTTTTGTATATTGAATAAATTAAATTAATAGATATAATATCGAGCGACTCTATCATTCGTAGTTTTAGCTGTGTAATATCTTAGCTATATAATTGTGGTTTATGTTAAGCCAGGCTGAGTTTGGGAGCTGAAACTGGAATTTGTGGGCTTCGAAGTAACGTAAACGGTAGTGTTCAGTTATCAGTTCATCATCCGGCGAAGGGACAATCTTGTCGAAGTCGGAGGCTGGAGCAGGCTGACCGGTAAATTGGAAGAGTAAGTCGTGCCTGTCTATATTTGTTGAGAGGTCGGATTGTGTAGGTCGCTGACGAGGAGCGACCTAGGATCCGGACGGAATTGGCTGTGATTGGTTGTCGTCGGACTAAAGTTAGTAAAGGTATTTTTATTTGTTATAGTATAAATAGGGAAATTATTGAAAGTCTTCTCTTGAGGTGCACAGGTTGCCGGAAGTGGTTAGGCATTCATTGGATTTTTAAAGGGGAATAGGGTGAAGTTATTGCGAGTTAAAACAAATCTTTCGTCTTTACATCATGAATAGAGCAATTCAGAAGTGGTTGTGGTTTTATTTTTATTTTTGATGAGACTGCGATGTGGTTTAGATACACTATAATCATCTGACATAATTTCCCTGTGCTTTTCGTAATGTTTCTGTTTGGTAGGAAGGTAATTTCGATGTTGAAAATGTTTTTTTTGAAAATTTGTGATAGTAGTAACTCTTTGGATAGATCACTTCCGGTCCAGATTTAGATTACACCCGATTATGCGTTTGCTTCGTTAGTTAGATTTATTAAAACTATCTATAATTATTTTAGGTGTTTGTATAATGATATTCTTTTGTGCTTTGAGCAGTTGGGTTGCCTCATCGCATTCCTTTTATTAGGACGAATAATATTAGTAAGGTAGTTATTTTAAAATTGGTATTAGAGAATTTTGGTAGTAAAGGTGTATAATATGGGTTTAATTATAAAATATATTATATATCTAATGGTAATTATATTATATCTTACCTTATTTTATTTTTTATTATATATATATTTGGGTATCTCAAAGTAATTTACCAAGGTGTTTTAATATAAAGCGTAAGGTAGTTAATATGGTTTTCTTAAAATAAGGTAATATTTATTAATGTGTGGAATGTTTTTTGCTATATACAATATATAATATAATTAGGGTAGCTTTCACGAATGGGGCACCCGAATGTGAACGGGTCCGAGAATGGAGGCAGTTATGTAGAGAGTTATTCTATTACATAAGTGACAAGTAATTAACTCATAGTAATATATAATAAATATTAATAATCTTAATTAATATATTTAAATTATTATATATATTTAAAATCTAATCTTATATATATCTATATTTATATCTTTATATATATATATATATTATAATATCATACTTATTTATAATTTACCTTTTCATAATATATATTATTTATTACATATATATATATTTTTATATTAAATTATTCTAAGAATTAACGATACCAGTACTATTCAAAATTTAATATATATATATTAATAATATATATTAATCGAAATTAAGAATTGTTAATTTTAACTCTTTCCCACCTCTATATAATGATAATTATATATTAAATAAATGATTGTAATTTTTATTAATAGACTAACGTCCCCCGACTGGTTTTCCATATTTAGCTCCAACTTATGAGTTGAGTACTAGTCCATTCATTATTAAATAAACTTCATCACTGATATAATTAATCAAAAATTTGAAGGAAGCCGCCTGACTTTAATTCTGACAGATTAACGCTGCCAATTTATACTTGCTAGGTCTCCCATGTGTTCTATATTATTTTATTGAGGTCCACTCACAATGTTATTACAGGAATGCCAATTTAAGTTGAGACTTTCCAAAGACTTCAAAAGTTAACCCCTTCCGTTTGCAGACGATATTCCCCAGTACCACAGAAGAAGCAGATAACTTTTCCACAAGTACAGTTATCTATATAGTACCGCCTGAGATCATAATCTTATCACTGACCGCTCAACCTTCTTATTATTACCTCGGTTCACTTATTACTACATTATTATGTACTATAACTAATTTAACCTTTTTTAGGGCAATTTGTGCTTTTACTTTGATTATAGTTCAGGATTTTTGGCCAGTATATTTGTCGCACTTACTAATCATCGCTAACCTAATTACCTGTTTAAAATTTATTCCTAATATTTTATTAAGATTTTATTAGTCACTTAATTTTTTAGCATTACTTATCGTGAAGCGGTTCTAGGGGTGAGGGGACTTCATAGGTTCTCTATTCTAACTCCCTTTTACATCAAAATTATTGTGCTGCTCCTATTTTAATAAAGCATTCATAATTCAGTCTTTGTTAAAATAGGAGTAAAATCACCTACACTCCGGAAGGGGACGAGAGGGGTTTTATATGTAGGAAGTGTTTTTTTTATTTATATACTCCTCCCGTTAACTGCAGTTTCGAGGCAGGAACCACATATCACGTCGCCGGCTAACAGTTCCTATATTAGTTTATTAGCCCACTTTTCCAGGAGATAATGTACTATCGGTGGTCGCGCCATTATTTCGTAGCCTTCACATGTTTCCAGGTGTACGTTCATCGTGCCTACATTGTAGAGACATGAAGTCTTTTTCTCATATACCACACATTTAATGTTACTTTACTTGGATTACCTGACCCTGGAGATATTATTGTTCATTTGAGAATACGATAGCACTTATCACTGTGTAAAATGTGTCTCCTTCTTGCTTATACAATAGCTGGTCGGATTGAAGATACATTGCGAAAATAATAAATAGTTGAGAGTTTATGTATCCGGGATATACGGAACACTTTGCCGGGCATTTTTCTCTATGCCCCCGCGGTATAAGGAGTTTTTTATAGGGACCACAATATGTAGGTTATCGCCAGGAGTGGAGTTGTGGGCTGGTAAATAGTCTTAACCTCACTACCAACTTTGAAGTGTCCCCATTTCTTAGATAAGTTTCTTAACTTATTTCATACTAGGTATCCATTTCATATTCATATGTATGCATAGTCAGGCCAGTCGCCATATATTCACGCTTTATCTATCGTCTACGTTATATATACTATATATATCAACTATGGTAATTATATATCATTATATAGTACTTCTACGCTTACTAGTGTATTCCTGGTTCTTTATATTATTACCTATGCTACTTTTAGACATAACTCAATATTTATCATTATTCATACTATATATTACTTTCGCTCTTAGCTATCGTTATGTAGTAGTTATATAGTTATATTGTTATATCATACTATGTGGTCGGAACTATCATACCCTATCTGGTATACTTTAGTATTATACTATTTTGTTAGTGTATGTTGGTTTGGTATGAAAAGATTCAGTGACTATTATATAGTTTATTGGTTTGTATATTCATCAGCCCAATTCACTGAGGCTAGATTTTGGTGACGTGAGTTGAGTATTCTACTACTTAACACTGATAGTAAGTGTGAGTGAGTGTAGACTGTGACCCTCGAGGATTCTTGTCATGGCGCCGTTCCACCGAATAAATATCTTGTGGATACGCCACTGGTAATCATATATACCCCCTATATTAGGTAGGCTATTTAATAATACGGGGTATATTTCTATCGCGTAATCAATATTATCTGGATTTGATATGAGTATTTTATATAATATAAAATTAGACTCATATTCTTAGTACAAAATATTTTATAAAGATTTATAATATGTATATATATTATCTATATATTACTATTGGTCAGTTCTCGTAGGGGGGAACCGCTGTGATATACACCTATATACCTATTGTACACTCACTTTATGTATTACGTATATTAGCCAGCATTGGTGTATCTATACTTATCTTTAGTAGTAACAGCATTATAGGCTAGTAAGTATAGCTCGTATAGACGTTCTAGGTTAGTATAGCGTAGTGAGTAAGGACGGTATTAGGGGTCTGGTGATAGCTTATAACTCAGGATCATACTCACTAGTTTATAGTATAAGTTATACTGATAGGAAATACTATACTGAACTATGAAATATACTATAGGTAGTATGATGGGTATTCCTATTCCTATAGCAATAATAACAACTATAATATAATCGAATATAGGGAAGATATATGCTATTTTTGTTGAAAAACTGTCGAGACACTAGAGATAGTAGAGTATAAGAACATATAGAATATATATATAACATTATATAATATATATATAGTATATAGTGCATAATACTATAAGTATAGTATTAATAATTTAAAGATTAAGGGTATATATATCATAATTTAGAAGATTGAGAATCAACACTTAAGTAATGATGTTGTGCTGAAAGAAAATATTGTAAAAGAAAGGTATATGTCATTATAAAGATGTAATTGGTTTGTATTTATGAATGCTTGAAGGATAAAGGAGGAAATTATTTTGGTTGAGAAATTAAAAAGAAATTTCACTAGAGAGTAAAATTAGTATGGTGAATGGCATCGCGGAGATTCGGTCCGATTCGAGCAAGGCGGTATAAGCTCTCAGTCCTTCGCGGTTACAAACTGGCTCCGGCCGGCCGGGTATTAGCTGTAACCTTAAATGGAATTAACTTTGGAATAAAACCTTTAATTGTATTCAAGGGTCTTGCAGGAAAGGAATACAAAAACAAATAGAAAATTAAATTTGCTCATATAATAAATAAAGGAAAATTCTTGGTAAAAAATAAAAATGTCAACAATAAAATGAAACAGATGGTCCAATTTTCTGTATAAGTAATAATACATCTTAGAACTTTAACTTCTTTTTTTGTGTAGGCCTTTTGACATAAATGGCAAGATACGGTGAAGGGAAATGAAGAATCTAAAAATAGATGTATATCTTGTTCTTTAGTTATAGACACATGCTGTCGCATAATTAATTGATGCTTTGACAAGTTAATCCATGAATTACTTTGAAAAATTTTTATTTCTATATACGAATACAAATAATTTTATATAAAATAGTATATATATACTATAAATATATTTAATACAATAAAAACTAATAGTATTTTTAAGTATATACCGTACTATAATAATTATATGTGCGTGTTTCCAGTACATACCTATTATTATACTAGTATATACTATAAATATATACTTATATTCACCAGTTATATATACTTATATTAACATATATTATTATACCTGTTTATATTTTAATATTATATATATTAACTATTATATTTATCAGCGGCGATCTTCTAGTATACAATTTTTATCTACTTCTTCTGGGCTTCTCTTCTCTCTCTGCTCTCTCTTCTCTCTCTTTCTCTATATATATATATATTATATATATATATACATAAATATATATTATATAATCATTTAGTGCTTTTCATATTATATATATATCAAATATATTTACATATATATTTTAATATATAAGTTCATCTACAAATAACCTAATTAGTCTCTCCCTATTTATACATAAAGAGTAGTAACTAAGAATTTGCTCATTAAATGCAATATCTATATTACGTCAATTTTATTAATCTCTAATAATATACCACACTTCATCTCACTCACACAACTCCTGTCTTATTTATTCTATCAGATGCACAGCAAATGATTATTCTCTAATTTTATTGATTGCCCAAAATTCATAAACTTAATTGCGGTATTCCTATACTCCTTTTGCTTCAATTACATATATTTTATTATTATTTATTATGCTTCAATATGTTTCATTCATTTACGCAATTTTCTTCTAGTAAAATTCACAAATATAATAGACCTTTTTGCGTAACAATTCATGCAATTTGTCTATTAGAAGTTTCAATGTTTTCTATAGATGTTACTCGTTGCTAAGATGAGCAGCACGAGTTATGGAGTCGCTTTCTGATTATTATCATATTAAGTATTATAATATTAATATATTAATATATAATTATGTATATATTATACCTTACCTATCCTAATAGTACTAATTAGGTATATACTATCTATATACTACTATCTCACTCTATTATTATATATGTTACTATATTTCTATTTTTTTTTTTTTCATATTTTAATTTTTTTTTATTTTTTTATATATGTGATAATATATATACTATATGATATAGTATATGACTCTATATAACTATTACTAGTATATATCTATACGTACCCTATATATATCTACATACTATCATTAGTCTAATATATATAATACCATATTTATACCGTATAATATACACCGTATATATATGATCACACCATAATATATATATATTCTATCCTTCTATGATACTACCCGCTATATCATAATATCATGACTACTCTATATCTATCTTCATATTATATACTCTATATATAATACCTAATAATAATTATATATATATATCACTGTATATATATATTATATATATATTTATATATATATATATATATACTTCTATACCATTGTTTATGAATATTCATATTCTCTACACTATATTTACTACTATTCACTTATCTACTATGTATAATCTTCTATTGATACTAATACATATATATTCGTATATATAGCTATATATATATATATATATATACTATACTCGTATATAATATTATTATTCCTATAGTACCTATCCGCTTGTTGTGAATACACAACACGGACATACAGTCCTGGGTGGACTAGGTGTTGCCTGAGGATAATGTTAGTGCCTATGTTAAATGTACTAGTAATAACTAGTGAAAGTAGCGTGATAAGGAATCTCTGTTCAGATGGATTCTCTTAGGGTACATGTTAGGATGTGAGAAGAATTGATCAAAACTGCAGGATAAACAACAAGTATAATACATTGAATTCGTGTGGTGATGAACGAAAGTTTAACATTACTGAGCACTAAACGAGAGGTATCTGTTGATAATGGTTGGACTCATTATGAATGACGATGTGATGATAGTTGTTGGTGAGTGGGAATGTCATAATTTGGTGAGTGGTTTTGGTTGACTCACCTTATCTTGGGGAACAGAGAAAAGATGATATTTGAATCTAGTATAAGGAATACTACCTCTTGACAGAGGCAATAAATGGGAATTTGAGAGAGGTGTAGAAGAAGGTCAATAATTAGTGATGAATGGCGCGGGTTTGTGAGGAGTTGTGGGGTCTTGTGGGAGTTGTGGGTCCTTGCCATAGGGAAAACTCCCAGATCTGACGAAATACTACAGGTGAGGGTCCCGTCGCCGTCCTTCTTTAAGCCTTAGGGTGATTTTTTTTTTACTGCGACGAGCCTCTCGTTTAAGGCTATGAAAAAGATGGTAAGAAGGGGGGGGGCATTTTTTTGACTTAGGTAATGCTCTTCTTCTTAACTGTCCTATTTTCCGTGCATACTATGCATCCTCTACCCCACATCTAGTTGGAAGACAAGGGAGGAGGGAATAAAGAAAAGATTTATATATATATATATTATATATATATATATAATATATATATATTATATAATATATAATATATATATATATATATATATATATATATATATAAATATATATATATATAATATACTATATATATTTATATATCTAGATATTATATATATATATATACTATATATATACTTATATATTATATATACAGATATTTATATATATACTATTATATATATATAATATACGCGTAATATATATATATATATACATTATAACATATATATTATATATATATTATATATGTATATATACTATAATATTATATATATATATCATATTTTTAATATATATATATATAATAATGAGCATATAGTATTTTACTATATAATATATATGTCTATATTTAATATATTATATATATATATATATATCTATTATATATATAATATTACATATATTATATATATATTATATATATATACTTATATATAACTTACCTCATAATATATATTATATATATATATATATATATATATATATGTATACTAAATATATTATTTAATATAGTATTATATATACTATATATAATATATATTATACTATATACTTATATCTATATATATATATTATACTAGTCATATATATATATATATATATATACTTTTATATATATATATACTATATCATATATATATAATAATATTATTTATATATATATTATATATATAGTATATATATATATATATATATATATCAGTACAACAGATAACACCCTCACGGTGCAGAGCCCTTTATACAAGGGGGGAGGGTATTACCGAAATAATATACATACAAGAAATGATGGTAAGCTCCATCCGCTCCACCCTCCATCCAGCTGAAGCTAACTTCATATACTCTGGGTGACACAGGTGGAGCAACTTAAACCGGGAGTCAGATTATACAGATTAGAAATACAGTATGAAGTTGCAGAGGAAGTTTCACTGAAGAAGAGTGATGGACTTGCGAAAGTTGTTCGCTAGTAACTACCCAGGAATAATGCTTCAGACCCAATATTCTACATGGACTCTTATGAGAAACATACAGAATGGCACGATTCTGGCACGAGGGCCATTACGTCAACTGCGTGGAGGATGCGAGGTTTCAACTTCCTAAGCGCAAGTCGGAGCAAATGGAATTTTAAAATGCTGGAGCCGGAGCCTGGCTAAGTAATTATACAACCTGAACTAGAGCCAGAGCCGAAATGTGCTAAGCGATGAAAATTTTAAATGATGGCCAAGCTGTGAGTCGAGCCAAAGAACGGTAAAATATTTTTTACACCGGATCTCGCCAGCTCTGGTACATTAACACATAATCCTTCTCTTTAACCATCTATTAGATTCGAAATATTAATGAATGAAATAATAAATGATTATGTGTTTCTGTTACATATGTAATACTACTAAAAAACGTTTGGGGAAAGCTACGCTAGCATTCAGAGAATCTTCTCTCCTCAAATATAACGACTTGCCTTTCTTAACTTCATAAAATATCGTTTATAATTTACTCTTATTTTAATACAAGAAAAAAATTATTAAAGTTATGATTTTGCATAATTGTTTATCGTATTTGAGGTTATTCATTACCTAGTATCTCTATCACTTTATTGTTCACTATTTAAATTATATAACAAAGCGAAAGAAACATCACTGCTATTTTCTTCATTTTAGGTTCCTTTTTTATGTTTTTATTAGAAAAACAATAAACAAAATAACAAAATTGATTTTTTAAATAATACAAGGGTTTAAACCAAAAAAAACATGGTTTAAATTACAAATAAACATATATATATATATTACCTATATACTATTATGCTATATATATATATCATATATATTATATATACACCTATATATTAACTTCACTATATATATATACTACTACTATTACAGCCCCTCAAATACTTATACTAATATATTCTTTATAATACTACTCTATTCCTATTACTCCTATATAATAATACTATATACACTTATACCTCGTCCCATGAATTACGAGGTTGGGCATGAGTAAACCCTACATAAGAACCATATGGTTATAAAACCATCATAAAACCATGCCCTAATTAATGCTAAAAATATATTTATATAATGGATATTTCTTTGAGGCATGTTGTAAATGGCTTTAGTCTACACACATATTTGCAATACGAAGTAGTGCTGAAAGGCAATTAAAATTTTTTTGCGTAATTTGTTATTATATTATCGACGAAGTATTATTATTTCCTCTAGATAGTCTACAGTCCTGTCGTAGTTTATTAATATATATACTAGTTATTACTACTATAACATCATCCCTATATACTATATCATAACATACTACTATATAATTAAACCACCCTATATACTACAATCATATCACACAATACTATCACAATATACTATACACAAACTAATACTACTATTATTATATCATACCACACCTAATATATACTTATATACCATACTATAACATCATATACTCCTAATAATAAGCTATACTAAATACACTACAACCTCACATAACTACCACACCCATAAACTAACATATTTAATATATACCTACTAATATACTATCCATTATATATACTTATATATATAT
>JABUQX010109766.1:22500-37500 GCA_015478945.1 Trachelipus rathkii
TAACTTGCGGAAGTTGTTATGCTGCCTCGGGTGGGTTTAAGTATGTGCGTTTTTTACCTTGGTTAATAACGGTAAATGTCAAACCCGTCAGGTGAGAAAGTGTAACACTGCAATTGGTCCAAAGGAGTTGGTATTAAGAATAAATTTCCTTTTAACATAATATTTAAAATCGGTGTTTTACGTATTTTTTCTTTTTGCAATCGCAGAGAAGGGAATATACAAGTTCTGTTCTAATGAAGATCGAGGATTTGCTCTAAATTGGCTGCTAGCATTCCTCTATATCTGATATGAAGGTTAGAGTTTAAGAGGTTAATGGTATTATCGATTGGGCGTCGTGCTTAGAAGAGTAAGGAAAGATATTTTAAAAATTGTTTAGCAGCGGTAGAGACTTACAATTTACCTATTTACGCTTACTTTGTGTTAAAATTATAAGCTAGCTTTGCTGCATCAACTTTGTCCTTTGCATTTATGGACTTTCGTAACAGATAATTTTTTTATCTTTGTAAATCATTAAAATCCGACTCTGACATTTCTCGATTCATTCCTCTTTAACCTAAAAGCGTATATATTTTTTCTTCTGATTTTCTAATAGTTTCATTTACTTTACGTTTGAAAATTTCTACACCTTTTCTAGTCTCATTTGAATGTCTTGCTACATCATTAATAACTTAGTCAAACTACTTTTAAACGACCGGTCCAATTAATTCTTCATATTTCGTCAAGTGATAAGACACAGCCCAGGCGGCAATATATAAGCCGTCTAAATATTTCATTATACCATCGCCACTTTTTGAATTATGTAATTGCCAATTTAATCTAGTTTGACTTTCTAAAATTAAGAAGATTTCGTCTGAAAATTTCTATACATTATCATACACTTCTGAAATATTTCCCCTAGAATTCTTCATGTCTTCAATAAACTCTCTATATTTGTTATTAAAATAAAATTCACCTGACCTAAGAATTTGCCTTAAATGATCTTTATGGCCTACATATGTCTTTTCAACGGTCAGATCAAATAGCTCAGGCCAGAATCTTCTAAGTTATTTTGCGTAATCTAATAAATTATCTCCTGCATCTTGTGAAGAAGAGTTGTTAATAAAATTAAAGCAAACTATGATCAGTAAAAGGAAGCGTATGCTCATATAACAAGACCTTTTATAATAGTGACATATGAACACCCAAATTCTGAAATTAAAATTTTACAAAATTTTTGATTTAAAATTAAAATTAACATAATTACTTATGAGAAATGGGTAAAAAAAAACAAACATATTTGATTATATAAAATGCGTGGAGTAGTAACAAAATTTTCAACAAGAATACTTTTAAGGTTTAGCAAATAAGAACTAGAATATAAGAAGAGTTGATATATATATATATATATATATATTATATATATATATATATATATATATATATATATAAAATATATATATATATATATTTATATTATATATATATATATTATAATATATATATATTATATATATATATATAATTTATATATATATATAAGTATTTTATATATAATATATATATATATTATATATATATATATTATGATATATATATATATATAATATATATAATATATATATATTATTATATATATAATATATATAGTATATAATATATATATTGATTATATATAATATTATATTATATGAGTAAATTTATTTAGAAAACTATTAAATTTTGGTTATTTGATATTTTAGACCACAATATAAATATCTCAGTTTTATGAGTCATTAAGGATAAAGGCTTAAAAATAGCATCATATCAATCCGCGGGCTGGTCACGTGCCTTCCCCAAAGTCATTAAAAGAATTTCTTCAGCAAACATTTTAGTATTGTGCATTCCAGTATTCCGTTAGTACGTACTCAGTAAACACGTATTTCAGTAATCACTATACCGTCTTGTATTCAGTAACTGTTCAGTAAATTTGTGACTGATTCTCAGTATTTTAATAAAAATTGTACGCAATATTAAGTATAATTGTATTAATATAGACAAACAATAAGTGTCTTAAAGTTCAGATCACGGCTTATTACAATAAAATTTACTGCCTTTACGATCATGGCCTCAGTAAAGCTGTTTTGAGTTTGTTACTCAATGAAAATTAGTTACTCTATAAGGATTAAAATGTCCCTGTTTATGAAAAAGAAACCTTTTCAAACCCTTTTGGAGTTTCCTGCTTTTCATTATGATGATAATTGCATTCTTTATTGTTTATTGCAAATTACTAAATGTTTATAAAACGTTTATAGGAGGTACCTCCAAGACGAAAAGTCTCCAAACTTCTGTGTCTACATCTGGAAGAATAACATTTAAGGTAAATAGAACATTATTTTTTATTTAAATTTAAGTAAATAGACCGGTGGCGACAAGAGCCGCAACTATCAAAAATGACAACGAATTTTTGATATTTTTTAAAAGGATTTCGATCTATAAGATCGCCTTTTTTGAAAAGGTTTAAATACAACTAAACCGTCGTATTTTGAAAAGGTTTAAATAACTAAACCGTCGTATTTTGAAAAGGTACTAATGTACTTAACATTGTATTTCATCATTTCATCAAGTGAATCATCAGTGAAAGTGAAAAGTTATTTACCTTTAAAAAGTGATTTAATTTAAATTTGAAAAGTTAGTAAAGTTAAACTTTTTTCAAAACTTAAACATTTTCAAACGTTTTAAACGCAGTCCTGCGCATGTGTAAAGAGATTGCGTCTAAATGAAAGGGAATTCCAGTTGGTGTTGGATTGGTTTCTTCTAAATATTTTTCATAATAATCGATATTTTTATTATTGGTTATTACTTTAAAATCGATTACAATCGATAGTAATCTCGTTCTTTCAATAATCGATAATAATCGATATTTTGTCAATTAAAGTAAATAGTTTTCTGAGTGCGTTTGATAGGTTCTTTAAGACTGTTTTTTAGGCTTAATTATTTTAATAATATAATTATTAGTAGTAATTAATGTTTAATAATAACAATAACACAGTGTGGTTGCGTTTTCTTTGCAAAAAATGTTTTAATTATTGAAATTGACAAAATAGTGTTTGTACCTTAGGCTACCCTAGAGTTGTTTCTCAGTTTTTGACAAGCAAGTTTTTGAAGGCCTGGGGTAGTTGTAGGCCTGTTAATGTTTTTAATTATTATTAGTGACCTAATATCAGGTATTTTTGTAAGGAAATATATTGAATTAAGTATTTTTGAATAAAATGGACAATTTTGTCAAATTAGAAAAATTACGATCTAACAAAGATTCGTATTACTAAAATTATAAATAAATTAAATGAATTAAAAACTAATGAAAGTTTGGGAATTATGTTTTCGCAAACTCAAAATAAATGAATTAAAACCCTCTCAATTTAAAATCAAAGAATTAGATGAAAGCATGATCAATGTTTTAATGGAAACTGAATTGGAAGGCCTAAAAATGGACTCTGAAATAGAAAGTCAAAGTGACTATTATTTATAATTAGATATTAAATTAAGTGATTTTAATGAATTTATTTTAAGTAAACAGGCTGCTAAAACAGAACTTACTATTTCTGATAGTTTTGTGGAAGGCTTAAATAATATTGATCACACTACTAATGTAAAATTGCCCGTAATGAGCTGTGCTATTTTTGATGGAGATTTGAATAAAATTAGTTTTTAAGTTTTTTTAAATCAATTTATGAATATTGTAGAAAATAACCCTAAACTTAATGACTCTGTTAAATTAATGTATCTTTTGAGCTTCTTGAGGGACTATCCCTTAAGTATTGTTTCTCATTTATCAATCATACCAGAACATTATAAAGTAGCTTTAGAATTGTTAAAGGATGAATATTTGGATATAGCTATCATTACTGATGACTTGTTTGCTTCTTTAGTAGCTATTAATATAGAATCCAAATATGATAAAGAATTTATATCCTTAAATAAGGCATTAAATAAAATCAGGGCTATTATTTACGATCTTAAAGTGCATAAATTGGATTTAACCATCTCAAAAAGTCCAGTCTGTTGCTTGTTGTCGCATATAAAAGTAAATAAGCTTCCTAAAGTATTCTTAAAAGATCTAATAAGAAAAGTAGGACATAATTATCCTGACATAAATGAAATTCTTGAAGATTATCAGGATATAATAAAAGCTTTAATATGTACTAGTTCTTCTTCAGAAAGAACAGTGGGTGCCAAACTCAAAAGTAAAAGTACACCTGTCACTCCGCAAAAAGAAAAAACAACTAATAATAATGCTACTAGAAAACAGCATTCTCTGGCAAATTTTCAAACCTCATGTAATAAAGTAAAAGAGGTTGAAAAAAGGTGTAAATTATGCTCTGGTCCTCATTCTTTAGGACTTTGTCCTGTGTATAACAATTTTGAAAGCTGAATTGATAGAGTTAAAGAGTTGGGGTTGTGTGTACAGTGTGCTGGAAATCATCAGCAAGCATAGTGTTTTGGTAACAATAATAAAATGAGGTTTCAATGTAAGTTTGGAAGTAAATCAAACATACAACCATTGTGTGGTGTTAATAATAGTGAGGTGGTAAACAAAACGAGCAATCATTGTATAACATTCCTTCAAAGTTTGGAGAATAAGTATATTCCTCCTACCACTTCCTTAAGCATGGTTTACAATGGTAATGAAAAAACTTTTAGATGCTTGATTGATACAGCCTCTAGTAGATCTTATATTTCCAGAGAAGCAGCTGAAAGGTTAATCTCTAATGTAAATAGTCTTCCAATAATAGAGTATGACGTTCAAACTTTCATTGGTTCTAGAGTAAAAAAGTTTCATCAAACATTAATTGGTGTTAGAATGTTTAAAAGAATAGTTTTAATTCCTTTTCTTATCGATGATGAATTAAATATAAATTATAAAGTAGATGGCATTTCTGATGTTATTAAAAATATGAAACTTAATGGTTTAAATTTTGCTGATAGTAATTTTAATAATTCCAATGTAAATAATCATATTAAAGTAGATGTCTTAATTGGAATAGAAATGCTTGATTTGTTTCCATCCTTTCAGACTGTTCAATTTGCAAAAGGCCATTGCATTCATATTGATGATAATAAATTAATTCCAATAGGCAATATTTATAATTTTTTAAGTAGAGAACAAATTGTGCGTTTGGTTGAAACCAGAAAAAGTAAAAAAGTAAATAATTTTGTAACTCAGTCAAAAGTTGAAACGAATAATGCCATAGTTCCTATAAAGGATTCTGAATGCAACAGTAGGAGGTTAAATATACAGGTGTATTTTGTGTTGGAACTATCTAAGAGTTATTTTAATCCCATTGAGCAGTTTTTAGATTCTGATATTGATAATGGATGGAAAATTTGTTTAGCATGGAGTCCCTAGGCATCAAACAGGACGAGGACATTCTGAACACTGTAGACAAATGTCAGGTTCAATTGTTTAATCAAAATATGATTTTCAAAGACAACCATTATCATGTAAGCCATCCTTGGTATGATGACTAAAATAGTTAGTACATAATATTTCAAAATTTTTCTTTGAATATAGCTAATAAAGTATTTTGATAAATTAATTCAAAATAATTTAATTAAAATGAACATTAATTATATAAATTAATTTCAATTGAATGGTATAAATTATTGAAAAAAGTAAAATATATTAATTTTTGATAATCCCTAGATATTTGTAAATATAATTTCATCTTCCTCGTCGCCCTATAATAAGGCAATCAGAACAAGAAACTACTAAAATAAGACCAGTTTTTTAATTGTTCTCTGAGAAGTAATAAAACTCTTCCATCTTTGATTGAGGCTGCTTACAGTGGTTACGACCTCATGAATTCACTTTTAAAGTTAACTACTTGTGTTTCAGAATCCGTAAATCGTACTGTTGTCCAATAAGCGATGTAAAACTCAGCGAATTTCTGACTGATAAGGTTATAAGATGAAATGGAACATGATATAGATTCACCTTTCTTTGTGTTTAATAATCGGACATTAGAAGCTATAGGTTCATCTTCACTTTAATATTTGGGTTACATCTTCCCCTTTATTATTACGATTGATATTGAATGATATCATGCCTTCTAATTTATCAACACAATGAATAAATGTAACTGACCATATTTATTCTTCAAGGCCTTTTATGATAATATCACATTAATTTATTTTTACAAGCAATGCAAGAGAAAGTAGAGATAACGTGGTTATTTATATCTGATCAATGTAAAAGATATCAGAGGGGTTTTTATCTTGAGATCTTGGAATAGAAATGTCGGAGGCTCTTTGCGCACTGGTTAAGTTTCAG
Organism: Trachelipus rathkii; assembly: GCA_015478945.1. Classification (NCBI taxonomy): domain Eukaryota; kingdom Metazoa; phylum Arthropoda; class Malacostraca; order Isopoda; family Trachelipodidae; genus Trachelipus; species Trachelipus rathkii. Next base: position 28,790 of record JABUQX010109766.1, read on the forward strand.
GAAGAAAGGCTCTCCTTTTGTGAGTAATTCCTGAGTTGTTGGAAAAGATCTGGGATATAGTTCAGATTGTGGAGACTGGACTGTATGCATATTAATAAAGTAGAATATCTTGAGAGTATTTCAACTAAGCGTCAATTGTTGTCTGAGATTTCCAAGCTTTTCGATCCTCTTAACTTTGCTCTTCCTATTTTGGTTAGGGGTAAATTGTTGATGAGACAAGTGTGGTAGCAAAAGATAGCTTGAGATGAGAAAGTGCCTGATGAGATACTAAAAGAGTGGTATAAATTACGCAGCAACTGTGAACATCTGGATACGATAGCAATACCTTGGAGGGCTCTTTCTGAAGGAAATAAGTATGGTTTGCATCTTTTTTGTGACAGTTCTGATAGTCTTTATGGTTTTGTATGTTATCGAGTGGATGATGATAACAAAAGCTCCTTTATATTTGCTAAAAATAAGGTAGCTCTCTTGCCAATGGGCTAGGGAGTTTTGAAGTATTTCCTTCCTGGAGCTGAATGGGGGTACTTTATTAGGAGTCCTTACAAATGCTTACCCAATATTTTGGAAGCATACAATAATATTTATTTTGAATTCATTAATATTGCTGTGGATTCACAAGTAGTTTTGAGCTGGTTACTAACCAGACAAACCAAAGTAAAATCAAAGTTTTTAAAGAATAGAAAAAATGAAATGGATGGGTTAATCACTTCCATCAGTAACAAGTACAAAGTAACTGTGTATTATAAGTATGTAAATACAGCAGAAAATCCTGTTTATTTTTTAACTAGGGGTTTAACTTTTAAAAAGTATAAAGAAATTTTTGCTCTGTGGTATCATGGTCCTGTTTGGTTAACCAATAATTTGGACATTGGCCAAGGTATCAATTGTTGAGTGTACCACAAAATTCTACCTCTATTGATGGTAAATGTAATATAGTAAGAGTACATGTTTAGTATTTTAGATATAAGGTAAATAGTTCCGCTGTTATAAGAAAAGTCCTAAGAATTACTGCCTGGATTTTTAAATGGCTTAGTAAAATTAAAGTAAATGTTGATTACCAACAAAATTCAGTAAGGTATTGGCTTAAAATAAATTAAATTCAATCCTTTGCTACTGAAATTAAATTTTTGAAAGATTATAAACAGAAAGTAAAAGTAACTTCCTTGAAAGACAAGGAAATTTCTCCCTTAGTTTTAAACTTAATCTTTTCCTTACGAAACGGCTATTTAAGACAGTAGGGTTAGGATTAATATGCTCTTTCTTACTTAGCTATGACAAGGTACAATCTAATTAATGGGTAAAATCATGGCTTTTACAATTGCTACATTTATTAGAATATGCCCCATGAGCAAGTAAAGCACCTTGGCATTGAGACTACTCTTAATTACATCAAAAATCAAGGTGTGTGGATACCTAAGGGTAGAGCTGGCAGTGAAGTCTGTGTTTGTTAGAAGCATTAATGCCAGGAAGTACAATGCTCTTTCTTACAGGTAACCCACGTTTCACTGACATTCCTAGAAACACTTGAATCTCAAAAACCGTTACAACACAACAGTATCGATGTTCATCTCTCATGTTACCCACAATGTTCAAAAACAACTAGCCTCTCATAAAGTTAGCAGAAAATGTTACATTCTTAATTTCAACTTGCTTAAACATCAGAGCTGTACAATTAGAACTAGTACCTTATGACACCTCTGATTTTCTTTTAGCCTTTAAAAGGTTCTGTAGGGGCGAATTCCTGATAAGGTTACCTTTGAGACCAACCGAATGACCGACAGTGAAAAGGAAAGATTTTTGAACGTTGGTATAGTAACCTTTAACGAAGGAGTACGACATCATGAGGAATGTTTCTTATTCGCGTTCAAGAATGTTCAAACTAATTCTACGTCAATCCTTCGCCAGAATTCAGGGGAATTTTCCTTAGGGATCTTAAGTTGATTGTCCCTTCTTGATTGTTCTAAACCTATTCAATACCCATCTCGCGTCATTATCTTTTCTGTTTAATAAAATGCATCTTGCAATGCCTGAAAAAAATTGTGATATATATAGGCAGTCACCGTCGATACCCAACTACTCCTATGAATGGTGTGCAATGGCTTAACGTATCATGGAGATGTTATACAGGCCATCCGCATCGACACGCGGAATGGAAGGTGAAGGAAAGTTTAAATCAAAAATAGGTTACCAAAAACTGATGGGTGTTAGAATTCCCAGCTAGACTTGACTACGTACCCTTATGATGCATTTAATGAATTCTTTAGCTACAGTTCGTTCAAGCTCATGTCAATCGAAGAAACGTTAGAGATGAACACCAAACGTCCGCCTCCTCCAACTGGTACATCCATGAAGAAGATTTTGTCTTTCTCTTTCACGATTGTGTTTGGCATTGGTCATCATCATGCAAGAAAGGTTTAGAAGTCATTTGTGGGCTGTACACTCAATGTCTCTAGATGGTTACAGTAAGACCATTGAGAATGGAGAGGGATTTACAGCGCTTCTAAGGATTACGAGTGTTTTTATTTGAATAATGGATTTGTGAATGGACCAGAAAATGAAACAAAAGTGCGATAGGTTGCTTTATTGTAAAACAACATTGACTGAGACCACGAACAGGAGAATCTAGGAAGATATGTCATGAATTGGGAAGAACTTGCACAATGAGAAAAAATGATGGTAGGTGATGCGCTTGTATGGTCGGGCTCACAAGAGCCTTTTGTAATATTATTTATCCGCCTACGGAACGGTGTTCAATTGAAGTACCTGGAACTTAACTCGTCATTGTACCCTATGTGCAGAAAAATAACCATCTACTGCTGGCATGCAAGAAGTCACTCGTAGCGTAAGGCGAAATCCTTCCATATGATCAAGTTTGTGAAGAAACTGAACACACTTTTTTCGCGCTCTCCTATTGTTTCAGTGTTAACCTCAATCCCAAGACTCTGTACCCGCTTTTAAACCGGCACGATAATGAACAACACCGGTCTTAATATTTTTTCGCTTTTTGTATGAACAGTGCTCAGCTTGACGCTCAAGGGATACGAATGTTCATATGGTAACATCACGAATAAACAAGCGTTTTGTGTTTAAAAAAGGAGTATAACTGCAGTCCTGAGTTGGATTTGGCGTGAGAGAAGGAATAAGATGCAAACAACGAACCATGAAATATGGTAATTCACACATTCAAATTGACAATCTGTTCGGAGAATAACGTCTAAAACTTCTTGAAATGGAAGACTGAGGCCTCTGGTTTACCAATGTATTTTCCGATAAATGATGCGACAGAATTCCTTCAATTCCCTACAAGATTTAGAAGGACATGGTGCAGGAAATTGTTCACTAAGACTTTGAACAATGATCGAAAAAAACTAATCCTGGATGAGATTTATAGCCAAACCTTTCCTCAATTCATTATGCAAGAAAATACTATACGCACCACGCAATTCTCCGCGCGATGAAAGATATTGTCTGCTCAAGTTAGATAAAATCTGGAATTAATGGAGAGAGCTTGATATGCAAGTGAGAACATTTATTGCTAAGCGTTGGTGTAGACATATAGCCGAAGTTACGGCAACACTGACTTTTACTCTATATAAGAACCACGGCAAAGGCAACAATGTAGCTGTTGATCCTGCGTTATCTAGTGTGAGAGTTATATGGACCTCCTCGATTTCTCTAGACAGCGAGTTTTACTGTGATACTGACCGAAGTTTGCGTTTTTTCACGGCTTCGCACGGCGAATATAAACTTGACACTTCAGGTAAACCTAGGAATCTGACGACGACAAAGGCCAAGGAGATATATGGCCTTTTGTGTGCACTGTCCATTAATGATACGCTATTAGACATAAAGAAGAATTGACGCGAGTTTTGCTTATCACATCTTAAGAAGTAAAATGGACTATACGTTTTGATAATCGGATATCCGTGAGCAACATCAGAAATTTCCAGGGTATGGCTAAGATTAACTTTGATAAGATGGTTAAGGATGTTGAGATAGACCAAGAACCAGTGAATGGATGGCATCCTTCAAACGACGACTAATCAATTTATTACACACATGATTCAATGGATCATCCAGAATGTTACAGCTTTAGCCCGTTATCGAACGCAATATGATGAGTGGAAGACGTGTCTGAAATCTTTTACTTCACGATATTTTCACATTCCTAGAATTCATTCCCGCACAGCGCTCATGTAAATAATTGAAAAACGTTCCCCCAATTCCATATACAAATTTAATTTAGCCAAGAATCATAGCACTCATCAGCCCGCGAGGTTAAGGTACCTGATATGAAATTGAGAGCGAATAAGTTGGGTATGGTCCACCCTTTAACAAATGGTAATCTAAAAGGTTTCGACATACTTCGAACAAGAGGAATCTAGTTCTCGGTAGTGCCCGTACTGTGACACAGGGTTTTGACGGTTTGCTAATTTCAATATAATGTATAGGGCTGTGGATCTTAAATAATATAGTAACTTTTCAGAGTTTATATTATTGTAATTAATATATTTGATTCTAAGAAAGGAGGTCTAATAAATATTTATTTGTATTACTCTTTCCTTACCTATTTTATTTATTTGTGTCCATTTCTTGTTTCCATTTATTTATTGCACCTATTTTTATACGTAACACGACTGTAAATTCGTAGAATGTGTAGTAAATAAGGTACTTAAAGACAAAAACTGTAGGTGTCCTCACAGCGCAGTGCATTAAGCGTCTGTACTTAGGTACTAAGGTATGAGAAGGTATGAACCTTGACAAGCAGAGGTCACGTCACCCATTAGGGAATGTGTTAGACAACTGCTATTTAGTAACCATCTTAAAGTTCATTTATTATTTACCCACACACCTTGAAGGACCGGAAACCGGATAGCACCAATTCGAAACTGCAGACGTTCACATCCAGCTGTCGGGCTGTGAAGGTTACCTTTATTTGGAGGCTCGGGCATGTACTTTTAGCCAAAAAACCAGGTAGGCTATGTTGAAACATAGGGATGAAGACGGGGAACGCAGCAGGGAATGAAGCGGGAGGGAACGTCAAGCGGGCGGGATATGAAAGGCGGGGCGGAATGTTTACCACAGTTGAACGCGATAAAGTTTGAAACCCGTTAGTTGATTGAGCTCATCAAATTAGGTGCCATCTCCTTATATGTTGAAGACCGTTTTAAGTGAGCCATCAATACCAGGTGCCATCAAAAGGTTTGATACGCTCAGAGGCTCTCGAATCACAGTCAATATAGGTGCCATTCAAAGTTGAACGCGTTAAATGTTGAAACCAATCAATAATAAGGGTGCCATCTAAAAATCACAAAAAGGGGGGCAAAAACCCCAAAGGGGGGGTTGGGGGGGTGGGCACAAAAAATAAAGGGGGACACGTTACGTGGTTGCTACGCACGTCTGGCTGCACCCCTTCTTCGAGGGGTGCAAAATCCTACCTAAGAAACAACGTGCCAATAATCACGCGATACAATATCGTGACTACTAAACAATTATGATTATTTCTATGAAGGATATTTCTTTCCACCGAGTATCCCCTTGTTACTACTTCCACCACTTATGGAACGAAAATCGGATGCTGATCCACTGCTATGGTGGAAAGAAAGTAAAGCTCTTTCTATACTTTCTTTTTTTTTTTCTTACGCTAGTTATCCACAACCACCGAGATGGGCAAGCCTCATATTCAAGGAGTGGGGTGTTATACACTCACAAAATTTCTAAACTACCCAAATTTACGCCAGATGAGCAAAGACCGGCTTTTAAAAGTGAGGGAGATTAAATTGAGTAGAGAAACACAGAAGATAGGAAGAGAATTCCAGAACAGAGGTTGGCAGGAAAATGATAGGAGGCGCCGCAGCGAACTAGTCTGGGTTGCTCAACATACAAACAAAACTCATGTGCCAGACAATAATCAGCAACCCCTTGTTGCTACGAGGGCGTCTTAAGGGAGGCGGCACGCGAGTGGAAAGCTCCCCCCTCTGAGAACCTGCCGCTACGTTACTTATAGAAAGAGATAAAGCCCTCCAAACATGCGTCGCCGCAAAAGTATGAGGGCCAATTGAAGTAGATAGTCAAGGACATAGTATTTATAAGTCTTTTAGGCTTTGACTCACTTTAATCGTACAAAAGCCGGGGTACTGAGCTCCACCCAGATATGAGCAGCAGTGACTCCATACAGGGCGGATGAGACCTTTGTATAACTGGGAGTAACTGAAAGAGGAAAAAAAGTCTCGTCGTCTAAACAGAACTCCAGTTTCTTTGAGGCCATCTAAGCAACCATTGTAATGTGAGGTTTAAGACATTTTTTTGTGTTTTTAATGTGTAAGGCAAGGTTGTATTATATTGTCTAACATAGGAGAGACGAGAGAACGTCGAAAGAGATAGGAAAGTTTAGATACAGGTGTCTTAGAGAGGGAGGTTATGTAGAAGTTGGTTTTTTAAAGAATTGAATTTCAGCGAGAATAGTCGGAAAGATTTCTGAAATTCTGATCCAGATGCAGCGAGAATGGAACCGGAAAGATTATAGACGAGAGGCAATTCTAAGAAGTAAAAGGAAGGAGCAGAATTTGGAAAAAATGAGTTGAAGTAAATGAAGGGTGAGTCAGTCGGCATATTGAGTCTGAAGAGTTAGATGTGCAGGTACGAGAAAGATCGATTATGAAAAGCAGGAATAAAGTAGGAGATAAGAAGAAACCCTGAGGAACACCTTTATTGACAGAAAAGGAAGAAGAAGTCGGGCCATCATACAACAGCCGATATTGACGATTTTGAAGAAGTCGATCCATAAGTAAGCAAAAAAGAAGGAGGAATCTAAAAGGAGTGGAGCATTGAGGAAGAGCAGTGCTGCGTGCCATCCCGGTTCAAAATGCTTTTGGATATTGGTCAGCGCCACCACGTAGTCTCCCGTAATCTTCATTGAGGGTGGAAAACATAATTATGTTAGATAGGAAAAGTTAGTCCTCCAAAGTAAAGACTTGGAGCGCGAAAGCGATACTGGTGATTCGGAAAGAGGGATGAGATTTCCAGATGGTCTTAAAGATAATGAGAGTTGAGAGCGGTTCAAAATCTTAGATAGAATACAGGTAATAGAGCTATAAGGGCGATAGTTAGAAAGGATCAAGCGGCTTGCTTTTATTCGGAATAGGCTGAGACATATGCGCCGCTTTTCAAACATGGAAGGTGAAAAGTGCGCAGTATTTGAGTCGCAATAGAGAATATGTTGACGACCGAGAGGAGGGCCAAGCCACGGAAGCACACTCCCTCAAAACTCGTGGAGGAATGCCATTCGGGCCACCCGCCTTCCTAAAGTTCATAGATTTTAGGAGCCCATTGCACCAATTAAATGGTAATCTCAGGTGCGCAATAGCATGGGACAGCCTGAGAATGGAGAAGGAGGAGGAAAGAAGGAGCTGAATCGTCCAGAGGTTGAGTTAAGAGGGTAAACTACGGAGGCTGAAGAGAATTGGCCCTTGTAGTGGAGAGTTTAGCAAAGAACGATAGATCGAATAAGAGAGGAAATGGTAGCTTTAACAGAAAGTTGTTGGAGGGTTTTTGGCAAGAGGACCAGAATGATTGTATCAGTAAGGTAGTATACAAAGGAGGTTGCGCACGCTTATTTGTTGATGAAAGCCCGCTTTGTCGTCGAAGAGTATTCGCCTGGTGAGGCAAGTATATCTAGCTGACTTGGAAAATTAAGCGAGAGTGATAGGACGAAAGAGGAATTTTTATGCACTGCTCCGGATACCTGCAATGTGTCTTCCTAGCCTGAATGGCAGAGAGCAATTAGATCGAATCTGGATTATGTAGAAAAAGTATGTCGATAGAAGGATGGTGAACCTGCTCATAGTAATACATCACGATTACGCTCCCACCTTGTTCGGTCAGACAGACGAAGATCGTCACGGCAGAGGAAGAAGAGCGGTATCATTCACACATGATGAGAATTAGCGTAGAAGAAGCGCAAAGCCCTCCAATGCACGCCGATCAAAGTTGCCAGAAAGGTAACGCACAAGGGCGGTAACTGATTGCATGCTTTATATGGCAGAATGAAGTTAGCTGGGAAATATCTCTCTGTCGCTTCCGGTATACATGTGTAGGTTTCAGGGAGAGAGAGAATGCTTCTCAGGCAGGAATATGCTAGGTGCATGTAGAGGAAGTAATAGGCAGTCGTCTTTCTTCTCCTAGAGTAGTTGATCACTCCTGTTTCTTGATCATAATTTTAAGAGTGTTGATTATTAAAATATTAGAGATTGGATTAGCTAAGAACAGATGCATAGATTTAACTTTCCCCGTTTCACTAACTTTCTGAATCTAGACATATGTATTTAATTTTTCCTTGGAAAAGAAAATAAAGATATGATACTATATAGGTATTATATATTATATATATATTATTATAGATTCTAAATAATATGTATATATTGATAATAGTAGATATGTTGTTTATAACCTATTATAAAATATATATATTACTATGTGGGTTATAGTTATAGTTATAGTATAGTTATAAGGGGCTAATCAAATATTATAATTGGGTTATGATATTAAATTATATTGTTATGCAAATGATATAGTTTGCTATAAAACTAGATAAATAAGGGCTTTATGTAATAATTTAAGATTAGGATATGCTATATCATAATTTTTTAGGGCCTTTTTGGTCTGATATGGGATGTAGCTTTAAGTTCTTTTTACAGTTTCATTTACCCTAT
>JABUQX010109766.1:42500-47500 GCA_015478945.1 Trachelipus rathkii
TAACTGCGATATTATGCGAATATTAACATCTGTAATTAAAGGGAACAGAGATAGGACCAGGCTGGACCTGGTGATGTGGCTGAGGGAACTCGGTTGTTTTATAACTGTCTTGAATATCAAACTTATTGTATAGGGTTGGAGAGATGTCATTTGATAGTCACCGGGCAATATTGTCCTCAGCGCAACATGCGGTGGTTCAATCCGGCAAGAGAGGCAGTTATGAAATACTTTGGCCTCTCATTCTATGTTCTCTTCTATTAACGCTACCTTATCTAGGATTGGCGATTATCATACAATATTTAACATATTTATATAGAACGAGAGATAGGACAGGTGGACCCTGGTGTGTCGCCTGACGGAGGAACTCGGGTGCTTTTTAATAACTGTTCTTGAATTCACGCTTTTTGGTTTGGAGGAAATGGCTTCAGTGTAAGGCAACGGGCATATTGCTCGTGGACGTAAGGCGACTCCATCAGCGTGGTTTCAATCCCAGAGAAGGCTTGAAATAATCTTATAAGCTTCTACATTATAAGATTTGTTGCTTGTACTTCAACATCTATCTAATTGGGATTATTATGCAATATTTTTAACATCTGTAATATAAAGAAGAGAGATGGAAGCTGGAACACCTGGTGATGTTGGCCTTGACGGAACTCGTTGCTTTATAACTTTCTGATGACTTTTTGGGTGGAGTTTGGAGGATGGCTCAGTTGTAAAGCGAAGAGGGGGCTGTAATTGTCCTCACCGACAGGAGCAACATGAGTAGATTCCTATCACTAGTAAGAGCAAGTTTATTCTTTAACACTATGATTAGTATGGATGTTCTTTTTAAACGAGAGCAAAATTTATACGAAGACTCAATATTATCTAATTGGACAGCGGCTAATTTATGCATATTGGAACAACTATAGATCATCGTATGGACGTGCGAGGAGGGAGATTAGGGAGAGGCGGGACCCTGGTGGTTGCTACTTGACGCGGAAACGCTCGGTGTGCATTACTATCTTTGCTTATGAGAATCCAGAATATTCTTTAGGGTTAGAGGATGGGCTCAGTAGGTAGATATGTGAGGTGGCACTATAATTGTTACCTCACACGTGCAACATAGCGGTGGTTTCAATCCTCGACAGAGAAGGCGTTAATTCTTACTTCTCTCAATTATAATGTTCTTCTTTAAGCACAACACACATACACACACATAATATTAATTATATAATATATATAATATATATATATATATATATATATTATAATATATAATAATAATATATATATATAATTATATATATATATATATATATACTATAATATAGATGATAGATAGATAGATAAATAGAATAGATAGATAGATAATGATCGATAGATAATAAATGCTTGAGTACTTCACTATTAAAAATTCTTTATATAGAAGTTCAAGAGCCTTATCTTACGATTAACTTATTAAGTATTCTTTTTTTCTAATATTAGTTATTAAAACTTAGAAATTAAATATTTATCTTATTTATATGTTTATTAAATTTAATTTTTTGTTATAAAATATTAATTTATTATGTATCATATTAACTCATTTCATATAACACAGGAATTTATAACACTTTTTTTATACTATAAAATTCACAATAAGATATCCGTCACATATGCTTTGGCCGATTTAATTCTATTTTAATGTGTTTATAAAGCGTATATTTATATGCGGCTATTTTACCTCTGTTTTTCGTATTCAATTTTTGATAATCTTTTATATATTTTTATGTAATAATTCATTTATTGAACTAATTTAACGCAAAAAAACTAAGAAATATTATCGTACTTTATTTGAATTTGCAAAAATAGTCGATTTCTATAATTCCCAGACTCGTGCTGAGCACGAGTAGCAAGAGTGCAGGAGAGTCGCCTCTACATATATATAATAATATGATATATATCTATTTAATATATATATTATATATATATATTATTATATAATAATATTATATACTATTATATTAATATTATAATATTATATATAATATATATAATTAATATATATTATATATATATATATTATATATATATTATATAATATAAATTATTATTATAATATATAATATAATATATATATATATATATATATACTAATATGTATATAGCCAGAATCCAGATTAGGGACGCGACACATAGTTAAAAACTTCGATAGCTAACTAAACGTGAAGACATTTTTGGAATCAGAGAGCAAATTTCAGCTACGAAAAATTCGCCTCCCCCAAAAAAAATAAAAAAATAAATAATAAAGTAAACTAATATATATACTATTAGCTTGTATAATTGAAATCATGCGTCTGGCAACTCGATTTATGAGACGAAAGTCGTTGAACTCATTCTTGTGATTTGTGATATTTTTAAACATTACTATTAATATTATATATTAGATATTATAATATATATATATAGCTTATATATATTATATATGTATATATATTATATATTATATATATACTATAATATATACTATAGTATATATTAGATAGGATTGAATTTAGGTATATTATTTGCGTAATAGTACTAGTTATACTTAGAAGGTTAGGTTAAGGTTTAGCTTAGTGTTAGTCTTAGAAACCGGTAATAATGATAGAAGCCTAACTATAAATTATCCGGAGGATCATTTGTCTAAGGAATGCAAATAATGCTGGGTAATAACCATTGATTGTTGCCGTTGTGAATATAAAGGGCGAGTTCGTCATTCTCCTAGAACTTTCTATAGATTAATTTTTTTTGATTTTCTAATATTGATGATGGTACTTTGATATAACATAAGTTTAGGCGTAGTGATATTCCAAAATGTATTACTTTGAGTGCAGCTATTGTAATTTTTATACTATATGTTCGTCGCTAATCTGGAGGTTGATAGATTATAGATATTAAGTATAGTTATGTAATAGTAATATAAGTATACATAGCTAGTAGTATTAGTGAAGTTACAATTGATTATATTATAGAATAATGTATAGTGAGAATATATTATACAGTTATATAAAATAATAATACTATTATAGATATATTATTAGGTAACTAAATGATAATAATCTACTCAATGAATGATTATATATAAATAATAATTATATTTAGGTATATATAAATATTACTGTATTTATTATAAGAAGAATTCTATATTTGCTTACATCATGGATTGATATATAAATATATTTAGTTTGTTTTATATATGGATTATTTAAGGAATATTAGTATGGTATATGCATTATATAATATAATAATGAAATTTACCTTATGGATTATTTAGTAATAATTATATAGGATAATATATAACGTTCACTTACTATATAGAAATTATAATATCGGGGGTTTGCGGGGAATTATTGATTTTTTTTTAGAGAAAAATCCATTTTTGATTTTTTTTATTTTTTTGAATTTTTTTCAGATTGCCGTTGACAGGTACGCGAAATTATTATGATCATTTATAGGTTGTAGTTAAATTATAATTTTATATTATAATATATGATATTATTTATATATACTCATATGATATATATATATATATATACTATATAATATATATATATTTATATATATATATATATATATATACTATATCAGTGGCGAGCGGTCCAGTCATCTTGAGCGGCGATGATGACTATGAATAGAATAAAACAAAAGCTTTTATATTTTTCAAATGTCTATTATTATATATTCATTTTCATTATATATAGTATATATAGTATATATATAGATAAATTATATATATATAATATATATATATACTATATATATATATATATATATCTATATATAAATATATATATATATATGCGCTTGAAAAAGCGGATGAATTGAAATGATTATATTATATATAACCTCAACTACTGCCCAGGTAATCTCTAAATTTTTAGGATCAATTGCGAGCACATTATTATTTTACATCTCTCAACCAATCAAATTGCGCAAAAATGTATAGTGATATAACATGGCTAACTCATCTATAGTTTTGTCGCTGGAAGAACATTTGAAGCGAATTTGTTTTTCATATAAGGGCATAAAGTTACTTTAAATATTCAGTCAAACTTCGGACTTCTGAAATATAGTAAATAATAAAGAAATTTATAAATTCCAAAAATATTTTAATACAGTGAAAAATAATAATAAAGTTTCACTCTTTTTACAAAAATAAGTCAATTAAAGTTTCTTACTTTAGAAATAAATATATTTTAAAGTACGAATATGAATGAAAAAGCTTAAAATATTGGCAAAAAATTCGTTTTCTTAGAAAGAAAGATGTATTTTAATGGAAACACTTTCAAAAATAACTAATTATACTTATTATTTATTAATTATTATTATTATTATTATATTATTATTATTATTATTATTATTATTGATTATTGTTTATCTATTATTATTATTATTATTATTATTATTATTAATTATTATTATTATTGAAATTAATAATGAATTTGATTTTTTGCTGTTTTTTTTTTATTTTTATTCTTCCAATTCTCAGAACAATAACTAATTTCGCCGCTCTCTCTCTTCTCTCTCTCTCTTCTATTAATATTATTATATATTATATTTATATATATATATATATATATATATTATATATATATATATATTATATTATATATAAATATATATAATATATATATATATTATATATATATATATCTATATATTACTTTTTGATAAGTGTTTTGATATTGTGAATGAAGAAGTTACTTCATGTGGTATAGGTGAGTGGTAACATTTTTTTTTTTTTTTAGTTGTCACACACTACGGGCAGAGCCCTATTCAGGGAGGGGTGTTGCACACCAAAGTTTCATCGGCTAGCGCAAATTACGCATGAGCACAGACGCAGGCTTTTAAGTGAGTGAGATTAAATTCAGCAGGGAAACAGAGATGGAAGAGAATTAGTGTATAGTATGAGCTAGTAGTATTAGTAATTTAGTATTTAAGCTAGTATGAGAAATTAGAGAATATAGTTGAAACGAAGGGGACGGGGTATTAAGTAC
>JABUQX010109766.1:50000-51903 GCA_015478945.1 Trachelipus rathkii
AGCGAAATGTGTATTTATCGAGAGAAGAGTGGTGAAACATAGGTCACGTGTGTTCAAGAATTGGTTGGATTAAAGAGTGGTTGTGGAATAGAAAAACAGTGTGTACAACTAAATGGCATAAGTCATCATGGGAAAATAGTGAAGAGTGGTGTCCCACAGGTTTCAGAGCTGGGGTTACTATTGGTTCCTCATATATATAAGTGTTTTAGACCATGGACCTTAAATGAAAGGTTTTTAAGTTTGCAGATGATACCAAAGTGGCCCCTCAGTTAGGAAAAGTGAAGGATTATAAAGATTCAAAATGTAATCTTGATAAACTTCTTGGTGGGGCAGATAAGTGGCAAATGAATTTTATAGTAAAAATTGTAAAAGCGTTCCTCTTCACCTAGGTTTCTCACATAAAAGAGTTTCAACTGCGATATGAATGGGATTAGCTGAACCTGTGGACAAGAAAAAGAAAGGTGACGATATAAGCAGTTAAACTTGAAGTAGCCTAATCAGTTGTTTGGAAGCAAATAATACAGCTAATAAGATGCTAGGTACAACAAATCGCAATGTGTTTTACAAGAGCAAGGAAGTAATAAGTAAACTGTCTAATAGCTATGTTAGCCCATAAAGAAGTTTCTGCCCAAGTTGGGCCCTTATATTAAAGAAAGACTTAGATATATGCTAAAGAGAGTGCAAAGTAGAGCAACAAGATGATTTCTGGGATGATGGTAAGAGCTAATGAGGAGCAGGCTGAAAGGAGTTAGGCTTAGGAATGGTTTTCAGTAGAAAGGCGATTCTCTCAGACGGGACATGATACATTCTAATCAAAATTTTTAACATCTATTGAATAATACCGCGGAGACCTAATAAATTCTTCATAGTAGAGCACGGACGGGCCGACCAGGGGCATAGTAAGAAAATAAGAAGAAAGCATGCCAGATCTTTGGTATAAGAAGCATTCTTTCAGCAATAGGATTGTTAATTTTTGGAATTGGTTCTTGGGGAGGTTGTAATATAATATATATATAACTATATATATATAATATATATATTATATATATATATAATATATATATATATATATTTATTATTATTCTATATAATAATATATATATATTTATATAATAATAATATAATGTCGGATAGGTGAAAGCCGGGAACTGTAGCGATGACTGCTGGAAAATTCCACGCCTCGCAATAATAATAATATAAATACTAATAATATTATATTATATATATATATATATATATATATATTATATATATATATATATATATATATACTATATATATATATAATATATAAATATAATATTATATAGGGACAGTTAGAAGCAGCAGAAAACAATAATTTTTCAAACTAATTAAAAATTAGAATTAAGAATATTTTTATAATAATTAATATTTTAATGAAGAGTAAATTATAATTAGAAGCCACATGGGCCTACCTAGATTGTTCCAGTCAACCAATAATAATTATAATTAATGAATAAATTAAATACGCCGCATTAGCCCCCTATTTGAAAGACGACTCATTCAACACTAAATAAATAAAGAATAATAATTCAGAAGCCGCACGGGCCTACTATCTAGACTGTTCAAGTCACCATAATAATTATAATTAAAAAGCAGCATTAACCTTCTAGAATGGTCCCTGTTCAACATATAATAATTGAGATAATACTTAACGAAGCCGCATGGGTCCTATTTAGACTGTCCCAGTCGACCAATAAAAATTAAATTTTAAGACGCGCATGGCCCTGCTAGAATGGCCGAGTCGATCCATAAAAGATTATTGAAATAATTTTTTAAATAATAAAATTAATGTTTAATGAATAAAATTTATAATTAATAGAAGCCACATCTGCCTACTCCGACTGTCCCAGTCAAAACCAAGCATAATTAATAATTAAAA